>VYZM01020685.1:667689-681906 GCA_013398915.1 Dromas ardeola
CCCCCCCAAGAAAAGCAGGCTCCAAATATCCAACCCACTACGACTACTGTCCCAGTGAAAAAAGAGAAAGGGGAGGCACATAAACTGTTATTGTGCACTGACTCAATGTACATCTGTAAGGTGCTTAGTTAAAGTCCTCCCTGAAGCCTCGTTCTCCTGGAGAACAAATGAATACAAATTGCCAAAGAGCAAGAAGTTCTAGCAGCAATGTAGGCTTTAGCTAGCACAGAAGATGAGGCTGTTCATGGCCCACACATCACGACTCAGAGACCCTGGCCTGGCTGCAAAACATGCACAGCCTGCGAACTTGAAAATTTCTGCCGGTATCAAGCACAGACATGTATTAGGAAGTTTGTTTTTTCCTCTCTTTCCTTCTAGTATCCCATCTAGGACGAATTCACTGGGGCAATGAAACTTAAATGTAACCTGCCTTACAAAGGCAGGTGCTGTCTTTTGGACTCCAGGAAACGGCTGCAGAGAACAAAAGGGCAATTTGTTGTGTACTGGCCGCAACAATTGAGACCTAAAAGCAAACTGTCACAAAACCGAAAAGGAAACTACCGAAATGCCAGGTGAACAAAAAGAGAGTACCAGTTCTTTCAATTAGAATTTCTGGGGGTATATCATAGTCCCTAAAACAAGGCAAAGTTTTGTAAACGTAAAACCATGGGATGATTGCTTCCAGAACAGAAACAAACTCACATTTATGTCTTCATCAAAAAAACCCCAAACCTCTGAATATACTCCAGAGATGAACTCTGACAGCATAAAAGGCAGGAATAGTTATGTTCTGCAACCTCTTTTAACTAAGTACCACCTGTCCCAAGTCTCTATCAAAGAAAATGTCTACATCTGCATGAAGCACAGACCTTTGTCATGACAAGAGAGAAAAGCGGACTGGATCAGCAAACCACAGGTGATCACTTCTTACCAGCCAGGTAAGAAATACAGATTTCTTTATTATTCTGCTTGTTAAAATATTACAAGAAAATGAAGAGTAGCTCTGATTGCTAGCTACATATGAAAAGGAAATGCACCTGCTTTGAGAAGGACTTAAATGCACCTTTTAGCTGGTTGGACCCAGGCTTGCGATCAGAACCACTGAAAAGACAATAAACATGGAAGAACAGCTGTTCCTTGAATAATGAGAAAAATGGGGTCCATCTATCCCTTAGAACAGGGGGTTATGACAGCCAGGTGTATGCTTCTGGTAGACACAGATAGGCTGGTGTGGAAGACATAATTCTTGCCACATTCAAACCTTTTAATGGAGGCCACTACTGGGGACTACAAATAATAATGCTGAAGTATCTGTTTGGACCAGAATAGCTGATTACAAAATGCTGGCAATGTCTACCTTCAAGAAAATGTAGAAAACAATCAAACCCTGGGTCTGATTATTTTTCCCCAGCCACAATTCAGACCGGTCTTTGATTAATTTCTCTTATAAATTGCATTCCTAGCATTTCTGCTAGGAAACAATTCACGGCAAGTGCAATGCTTGGAAATTACCATATTGCTATCCCTGTTTTGCAGCTGGGGAATTGAGGCACAGATCAAGGCTGAATTTGTGACCAAGGCCAACCACCAAAAAAGCCTTTTCCAAGGATCTGAGCTGCTCTGGGTCATACGTGCTCAGTCCTTGCAGCACAGGCAAATTGGCCAGTGTCACCCAGGTAGAAAAACCAGTAACAGATCAGAGATCTTCTAGCCATTTGACCTATGCCATAACTAGTTGTGACTGCAAATACAAAGAAACAGAGGTATAAATGTTAACTGGTGGCACAAATCCACACCGGTAAAGACGACAGCAGACTGACTGAAACAGGCCTCCGGGCGAGTGCTGTTGGTCAAGTGGAAGGCAGGCAGTTGTCCCAGGTAATAAACTGGCTCTCTGTGGCTGGCATCTTTCAATCTCAGATATGAATCCCATCCTTCAATTCCTGATTGGGGGAATCCAGAGAAGCAGGATATAATTTCTGTTAAAATATGAGCTCTCCTTCAAACAATCACACATGAAGGGGAACAGGCTGGTGTTTCTTGCCCATTAATCTACTCCAGCCTTTGACAACGCACTGGTGACACTCCATCAATCATCTTTCCGTGCACTGCCACGTAAAAGAGGAGGGGGAAGGGAAAGGGCATTCAGCCAGCTGGAGAGAAGCAACACATAAAATAGCTTCAAACCAGACTGATGCAATATCTTCTGTTCACTAAAAAAAAAAAAAAAAAAGAAAATTCTTAAAAATCTCCTTAACACAATAAATGCTTCTCAAAATGCTAAGCGCAGACAGGAACATGGTATGGCAAATCCAGACCGAAGTTCAAGGTAGGTCAGAACAAAAGATATATCCTAAAAGTTAGTTCACTTGTGAAGAGTTTAGTGAGGCAAAGGAGAAAAGGGATGCAGTAACAAAAGCTGAAAAACAGGCACGTAACATGAAAAGGCTTAAATGGTTACATTGGCTTCTTTCTCCACCAGACACAGGGCAAAATCAGGCTGTTAGGTGAGATCAAGGATCTCCTTCGTGCTTGGAGGTATGTGTTAAACCATGATGTTGAGGGGGGACAGGCAGAATTGATTAGTAATGTGCTGACCTTAGTCAATTTCTGTGATGTGGTTTCCCACAATCCCAAATGACTGGACTTTGGCAAATCAGGAAATCCCTGCTGTCCTCTGTTCCTTCCTGCATGCAAATGGCTCCCTGAGGGCGCTAATTCGTGCAAATGCACTAACTAGTGCATTTCTGAGATAGTACCTTCTCAAATCTTGAGCATGAAACCACTCTAATAATAAGATAAAAGTTAAAACAAAAAAATCCTTTACTGCTGCTTGTTCACAGATGCTCAACAACAAGTTTCGTGGGGCCTACAGCTTCAGTTCCTCTTTCTGAGGGAGAGCAAAGCTGATCCTGTGCAACAGTCGTCAGCTTCTATGCATCTCGGCCCTGGAGACAGCCCCCTTGTGAGGGTCACAGCGCATCCTTGGCCAGTGGCTTCTGGGCACTGAGCAGCTGGCCAAATCAGTGCTTCAAAGGTCTAAGCAGAAGACCACTCAAACAACAAAGATCTGTTGGCTGGGCTAGAGCAAGTCACAGATTTCACTTGCAACCAAATAAAAGTTATGTTAGTCTCTGAATGGGAACTTACTTGTGTTTAGCACCCCCCTCCCTTTTTTTTTTAATGCGAAGGATTAGTGTAAAAGGTTAAAATATTGTTTGCTACGGCCTAAGGGATTATCTTTTGATGTACAAATCACTTATGGTCCACTATCTGCATGTTGAAAAACAGTACGGTTCAAATTCTGGGCGTCATGAAGTAAAAAGACGTGCTGGCAATGACTCTAGGGGGCTAAGGATTTGCACGTGAGTTTACTTGCTAATGGTAACTGCTACCAGGTGGGAGAAGTTCAACTTGTTGAGCCAGCTGCAGGGAGAACAGGTCTCCAGTAAGGTGCCAGAGCTGCGCTTCACTAGTGTGTAGTGCAGAAAGGTAGCTTGTTGCTGAATTTTGATTTATCAAGCAGGTCAATCTTCTCAGAAGACAAAACACTTGTAAGAAAATATATGAAGGTAGTACAGGCTGCCTTCAGTGGTGCCCCTAGACCCGCTGTAGAAATGTATGCATTGGCAACAATGGATGCACCAGAATATTCACTCAGGCTAGCACCTTATCCCTGCTGTGCATGGAATAAGATAACTCCACAGCAGAGCCAGAAGGACCAGGCCAAAGTGTGTTTTGGTAGTCAAAACATGAAAAAGCAGCATTTTTGTATCATCCAAGCCAAAATAGAAGACCAGCACTGCCCAGGATCTGGTGGCTTGAACTCTAGAGAAGGATCAAACAATTCTTTGTCCTACCTCTAATTTTTTTGGTCTTGGTCCTTTTTCTATGCCTCGCTGCATGAAATGGTTAAAATGAGTCATTTGCATTACAAGCCAGAAAGTATTCCACATAGAATGCAATGTTTGCATTAAAAATCTGTATCGGTATCTATTATATGAGAAGCAGGGGATTAGATTCCCATTTTAGGTCATATCTATACATAGGTTTTCCAATGATGCAATTGCTTTATAGTGTGGTAAGCCCTCCCAAAACAAGGGTACAACAGACAGCATCAATGCAAGTGTGATTTTCTTTTTATTTTTTTTTTTCAAATGACATTCCAGTATAAATGTTTCCTCTAATGAAGGCTGACTTTCAGTAAAGTTCCTGAAGGCAATGCCTTACACAGGGGCTTACTGTACATTCAAATCTCAGAGATTGTCTATGATGTGATAAATCCATATTGTGGAGTTTGGTGACAGATTGTTTCAGCTAATTACTGAATAACGCAAGAAAATATTTGTGGTTATAATAAAAGAAACATACTTAATTCTTGTTGTCCCTTTTAGAAACTTACAGCATGATTTTGTATGAATAAATAGACAAGAAAAAATGTTTCTGTCCCATAAAGGCACATTCAAATTTAACCTTGCAGTATGTAGCCATCCTTACTTTCTAAAACAACTTTAAAATCTGCAGCTCTGAAGAAAAGTTAAGATATTTGGAGCGGTGATATCAATTGAGCATGAAAGTGCAAATAACAGGTCTGTTATTTTAAGATAATACTTGACTTCTTTTAAGGATTCTGCATTAACACCTCTTGATCTATGCCTAAGTAAAAAAAGATAGTTTAATATTAAAGTGATGAAACCCTACCACTGAGTATCACAGCTTTCATCTTAATTGGCTTATGGTATTGCTAGTTACACTTCAGTTGTTTGCAGGCTTTTAACATTACAGAACGCGCACCCCTCTTGCTCTAGAACGAGCTGACAGAACGCTTGCAAAATGGATAGGGTGACTTTTAATGATGCAAGTGTTTAGTGGTTGATTAGATGCACTTTGAGAGCTAAATTCTCCTGTGATCAAAAATTTACTTGAACACAAGGTAGTTTCAGCAGGAAGGGAAATAAAATGCTGAGCAAACTGTAAGTGATTGCTTCAATTATGTTTATTTTAAGTTAATTTTTGAGAGTGAATGTTAACTACCTTATTTTACCAGGGTGATACAAAAGTCCTCCAACTGAAACCAACCTTTGATTTCAACTCACATCCATGGTCAAATCTGTTCTGTTTTACAAAGTTCCTGCAGGACATGCTTCCCTCAAAAGTTTGCCAGGGTTGAGCTATCGGTGATAAAGAGCAAGGTACTTTAACTTAAGCAGTGCTCTGGATTCACCATTTTAGCAGGCCTGCATTTTATTAATTCAAACTGCTCGTGCCCAGCTGTGACTGCCCTAGGAAATACTAAATTTATTCGTCAAAGTGTCCAAGGACTGGTGCAGAGAATGTCAGTACAGCGATGTGCAGGGTTTGTTCTGTACTCTCAGCCCTGACCCTCCACTAATTCCTGGCCAGAGGCAGCACTGGGAGCAGAAGCTCCTACCCCCGCCCGACCCCAGCCCAAGGAAAGCAATGCCACCCAGCTGTGACCCACCAGGGTGAACTCCTGAGTGCCTCCAGCTCACAGCTGTGTCAGAGGTGTCTGGTGCTTTTCAGTAGTATTTTTTAGTCTAAATCATTTTATCCTGAAACCTAGAGAGCGCTCTTAAACCATGATGGGAAAGATCTAACTACTTACAGTAGTACATATAGGCTTGGATGTAGGTTTGGAAACAATCAAACTGCCTCCCTCAGCCCCAAACAAACGCCTAAAACCTAGACCAAAGTACTGTCTTTTCCTCCCTCTAGGAGGGTTGGCTACACATGTGGGTGAGTGCCATAAGTGAAGCAAGCCTACAGCACACGATTTACATAGCAAAACTGCCACTCATTTCAGCATGATTAGGCATCATCTGATAAGGCAGCTCTGGGACAGGTATAAACCAGTATTTGCAGGTGAGGACATAATGAAGGTCTTGGGCACAACTTGCACAAGTCCAGCTGACGCCACAGCCATCGTGAATGACTGGCAGCACCCCTGGGTCTCCTGTCTGCGAACCCTGCTGTCTCCCAGCAGTGAAGAAAGCAGCCTTCACCTTGGGCAGTGCTCCAGCCCTGATCCCCGAGATAAGCACTGCCCATTTTAGACCTGGCTGGAGCCCAGGAGGTCAGGGTTTGCCTACAGGATGAAGCGAATGGGATGTTTTGAAATGGAAGGGAGGTTTGGGGGAAAGAACACGCCCAACAAGCACGACAGCTGAAGAGAAAGGGGATTTGCACTACAGAGAGGGCACATCTGCTGTTCAACAGGCTGTGCCCCAGCCAATGTTGCTGTCAACCTCACTCCAGAAAGCGTCATTTCTTCCCAGCCGCTGCTCTCCCCTGCTATAAACATCCCTCCAGCATCTCAGCGCTGTGCCTTGCTGGAGCATAGGGCTTGCTGGCTTGAGTTGCTGCTGCTGGGGTAAAGGGCTGCTGTATGCCACTGCTCTCACTTCAAAGAGAAAGTAAATGGCTGCTGGAAAATGCAAGGGGAGAGACAGGAGAAGACTATCAACTGGCAAGAAACACATCGCGCTGCGCTGGTATCATCAGCATGCCATTCTCAGAGCTGGAATGCTCAGCCAGCCTTGCCCACAGGAATACTACCTATAGAGACCAGGGAACAGTGTGTTTTTAAACTAGTCTTGGGTTTTCTGCATGGACAAATCTGGTAGCTGGCCACTCAGCTACCTATTTGTATATGCAAGGCATGTGCTCTGCCACTTTCCTGGGCACAATCAATTACACATACAAAACGCAGGCATGAAAACCTGGAGGAAGCCTGAGCTCAAAGTTAACGATTACTATTATCTTGTTTAGCATTAAAGATTAACTACACCAGTGAAAGGATGTGTTATGAAATGCCTTTCCCAGGCTGGAAAGTAAATAGAGGGAGAGTTTTGGGTTTTTTTTCTTGTCTTAAAGGCTACTCAGAATTTAGAACAGTTGTTCAAACTGATTCTTTTATTTACCATAATATCAAAATAGAGTCACTTGCCATGTGACTGCTCATATTTTCATTTGAGATGTCGTGCAGAAACACATGGAAATCTGGTGAAGGCAAACCAATTTTAGAACATGTTCCAAGCAATTGTTTTGCAGCACTGCCCTACAGTATGAAGTCTCTTACATTTCTTAAATTGCCTAATCAAATGCAGACTCTGTTCCAGTCACGCTAAATTTTCACATAATGGCAGAAAAACACTTCTTTCTAGCCTAGCACTGAACAGTTGGATCACATTATTACATTTACTGCTTTTGTAGTCTCTGAGTGTGTATTTGTAAATGTATGTATATACATATTCACAGGGGAGAGGGGGGAACATTAGTGCCCATGCTGTGCGACCCTGGGGACAGTTGGAGGGGCAGAGGTATGTCTTGAGAGGCGCCTGTGCTGAGGGTCTTCTGTGAGCACCTGGCTTATCAGGAACACAGAGGGGTAGCGGTGAGAAATTTATTTTTATTTATTTAAAAATCAGATGTATTAGTGCAGGATTTGATCCAGCTGATTCCCTGCCCTAGTCTACTGAAGTTATTAAACTGATATAAATGCAGTTAGGTAAGTTATACCCATGTTGTTGCCAGCTCGGGGCTGGAGGCAGGACTGGTGCTATGTGCAGCCATGGCTGTCCTGCTCTGGATCCCAAGCTTGGGCACATCCCTGTGCTGCATCATATCAGTTTGGGGAATTCTCTGCATCACAGAACTGCCCACTCTCCATGGGTCAAATGCAACCTGCAGAGCCCACACTCAGCAGTTGTTTGGAACAGGATGCAGCCGTGCTGGGCACCAGCCCTCACTCCCCTCCATCTTTTACTCGGGCTACATCACCTCATGATAACACTCACCCCGTAAGGCAGGGAAGTATTTGCATCACACTACTTTGGCATTTTGACTAGCGAGCCACAGAGAAGCCACGGATCAGACCTTTAAAAGTTAAAAAAAAAAAATTCAAATCAGTAACATATGGACTGCAAGTGCTTGAATCAAGGTCACAATGTGGGAAATCAGGCAATGAGACTTAGGGCTTTAAAGCTTTACATTACAGTCTGTCCCATTCTCTCCTCCACACCAGTCTCCTGAGATCCCAAATACAATTGCAATGTTTCCCTATATCCTTGTGTTATCACTAGTAATACTGGGATAGTGTAAGAATGTGACTAAATCGTATCTGTCCCACACACTATGTATGTCTGCAGGTCTATTTCTCCCCTACAGCTGCACCAAATACATTTAGGTTTGTGTTGGCATAGTTTGCCACGCAAGACCACTGTTCAATCATGAGTGGTGCTTGTTATGTCTTTGGCAAGGACGAAAACCCGATGCTTTAGGGGGAGGAAAAGCCATAATCCACTCTCACAGTAAAACCTGTACAGTGGTACACAAGACAAAAAAAATAAATCTATCCATACCCTTGCAGGGAATCAGATTAATCCCCAAAGCATGGGATTTGATTATTTTGTCTGAAGTTATCATTAAGGAAAAAAACTACACAATACTAAAAATACCCACACAGCATTTACTTTATGAAGAAAACATGATCTACTGAGCAAAAACAAAATTACTGGCTTTTCAGTGTTAATCTTTGATAAACACGTGCTGGGTTAAAGAAACTGTCACGGAGAGCAGAAGTTTGCAAATTGAAAGAAACCATTCAACTCTGCAAGATGATTTTTTTCCCCCCTTATTACTCCTTTCATGAGACACCTGGGGACATTGTTCACACACTGTTGACAGCTTTCACACCACTGCTTTTCCTCTGTTATCCTTACCCTTCTCTTCAGCACTCGTCTCCAGGTGGCAATACACAAAAGAACGATATTTGCAAGGGGTGCCAATGCTGGCTCTTGGACAACTGTTGGAAAGCCACAGGGCCCTCTCCTGCCTTGCAGCTCAGTTGGTTCAAGTTGCTTCCAGAGGGCACTGAGCCCCCCTGACCCACCAGGCAGTACTCTGATATTTAACACCTGGGTGCTGCACCGCTCCGGGAACATGCGGACTGCTTACAGCCCTTTCTTGTTTTCAGCTACCATTACACTAACAGGCAGAGTCACAGCTCCCTCACTAACACTGGACTACATTCAAACACCATCTAAAATTTTAATACCATATTCTTAACTATACACTGAGGCTTTTGAGAGTTAAATACACATTTTTCTTCTCTGTAGTCTCCCAAAACAGCATGGTTACACAGCCCGATAGGACACGTAATGTGGGAAGGGGGTACCCAAGTGGAGCGATATATAAACAAGGGCTTGAAATACAAGCGTGAGAATTTTCTTTTGACCCTAAAGTGCATCTGTCATGATGACAGACATACACAGAAATAGCAGCAACACTTTCTGTTGGTGCTGTAGCTGCTGCATACAGTCCCTGTCCACCACTGGCACCCATAAACACGCCTGGGAAGTGCAGCAGCAGCACTTGAAGGAAACACCTTTTGTTTTATGCCACAATAAAGCCCCGAGGAAGGTCCTACCCAACAGAGGTGTGAGCTGGCACCTTACTGCTGCTCAGGAAAGCAGAGACCCAGCTGTCATGACCATTTGGCATAAGAGAGATGAACTATGTGGCTCATGTTAAGAAAAGCCTATTATTGCAGTAATAGCTGAGCTGAGTGACCAGCTGATCACCTCTCATCTCTTGTGAGGTTTCACTCCCACCTCCGGTGGGCAGCCGGTCTGTGATGCTGGTCCCTGCTGCTCACTCGTTACCTTTCCAGACGAGCACCTCTGTGTTCGCTTCCCCGCTGTCCCTCATGCACTTGAAGAGCCCCCCAGCACGCGTCTGCCAATTAACTCCTCATTCTCATCCCAAGCCCTCTTCAAAGCTCTCCTTTGCCTCTGATGCCTACAAGCATGTGTGCCCCCTTTCCCCGACACACGCGGCTCAGCTATGTTTAGGCAGCTTGTGCACTAACACGGCTGCTGATTATGCAGGCCAACGCAGCGCTCCCGCTTCTAGAGGCCACTGCCTGACTGTATCCATCTGCTGTCTCTTCTCTTAAACCATCCACTGTGGGGAACGGGATCCATCCTTTTTATTCCGTGTTTGTCCAGTGCCTATCAAATTAGAAACCTAGGCTGCAATTTGGTTCTTAGATGCAATGGTTAAAAAAAAAAAAACAACAGCAACAAGAAACCTTTTTGCAAGAGGAGTATCTGTGTGCAAATACGACCTCTGTAATGTTACCAAGGTCAGACAGACCAAGGCCAATCTGCTGTGTGAGAATATAAATCAAAGCTGTCCAGGGACTGATTTCATTTACAAGGTTTGTAACCATTCTGGACAGAACAAATGTCACTTGCTTGTTTGAGCTCCTTGCTCCTCCCTCTTCCACCACCACTTCTTTGCTCCTCCACTTCCACCCAGCCCCTCCCTGCCTGGTAACTCCTCTTGACCTCCTTTGCTCTTGAAAGCAAGAGTTCTCTTCTAGCAAGAAAGCTGCGGCTCACCCATGACAGACAGACAGACACGGTAGGCCTATTTATTTAAATTATGCAAAAACCTCAACAAGTAAAATTAGCACAGAGCCACAAGTACATTCACCTGCTGGTTACCTGCCATTCATAGAACACGTCAGAATTAAAACAATAAATTCTATAACAACATCTTTCCTATTGCTTTCAAAGATCTGCAAAACAAACCAAGGAAAGCATCTGTAGCAAGTATTAGAGTCTGGGCACAGATCCTGTGAAATCACATGGTTTCCGTTGTGGAACTAAAAAGGCTTCTACAAGAATGTGTGAAATACACAGCCGAAATTCTCCATTTCTTTCTGTGCTCTTTGGCAGTTTGCGTGGCTAAGTTAAAGCAGCAAGTTCTGTGTCTTTAGCTGGCGGCTTTCAAAGCACAGCCCGACCTGCAAATTGAAAGAGCACAGGATTCGACTAGCAAGGTCCCTCTCCAGTAAGTACGGAGTTAACATAATCCCACACCAAACGACAGGTTGCTGTCTCCAAACTGGAGCCTTGAGCAGAGAGTCCAGCGGTGGCCTCGCTTCTCGCAGCCATTTTGCGGCCTGTCTGCAGGTGTGCCCACTGAGCTGCAGAGGGGCTGGGCAGGGGTGCCAAAACTAAAGAAACTTCACGTTCTGGATGTTAACTTTAGTTACCATAGCCAGACAATGCTGCCAGTGGTGTGGAAGAAAAAATTGCTGTAGCCAGCTGTGCTGTTCACAGTCGGATGGTTTCTGCGTAGCTCCAAATGGTTATGGAGCCAGTAGCCTGTTGTGGCCAAGGACAGGATGATGGATGGTCTACACACACTGTCCAAGCAGGGAGAATGGCAGAAGTTCACTTCAGGGTTGTTAAAATGCTAATCTGGGTTAGTTAACAAAAGCCGAATGGAATAGAAAAGTTAGGGAAATAAACACTACTCATATATTATATATGTGCACTACAGATTTGATCTCTGTGGTTAACACAAACATTTGACTTTGGAAGTGGGACAATTCAACAGTCTTCCTGTTTGAATAAACTGAATCAACGTCTGATATTAGCTGTGCTGTAATTACTGTCAAGCAACAAGGAGGGAAAGTGGGCTACGGCAGACAACACACAGAGCTCCGGAAAACAGCATCGGAAGGGCAGTAACACGATTTTCCCTGCACACCTCTTCCATGTGACATGGGAACAAATCAGAACCTACTTTCTTTTGAACTTGAGTCTGGCAGCTATTCACAGAACAAGTAACAACTCAATGAAATGGCTTAGATGGATTTTAACGGTAACTGCAGTAGCTTATCTGATGCATAAGAAAAGAGATCATCTGTTCTAACAGCAGTTTTGACGAAAGCAACATTTGAACTGTTTTAATTACATACAGAGCTGCTAAGACTGAAAATAACTTGTACTACCCAATGCAAGCAATATGCCTTCCATCTTTTCTTAATTAGTTGTGGAGCAAATTATTACTTTATCCAATGGAAAAACACCTGATTTTTCGAACTGGAATTATAGGTATGTTTAACATGCAAGTATGTTATCAACCACCACCTCCTCTGTTCAGTAAGCAAAGCAAACACATAGTGCATTCCTTGAAAAATATCAGACTGCAACGTAAGTAAGATCAACATAAGCTTATACAAGCCCAGAAGCTGTTGATGTAACTGCTTTCTTTGTCTTACAAAGAAAGACTGGAACCAAAACAGTGCCTGTCATATCACTTGTATGACAATTGATGAAAATTGACCGTATTGACATATGATCTCCTTGACTTCAGATTTCAAATTTCTTTTTTTCAGAAGGAAGCATAACCAAAACATTTCTATTCAGGTTCTGTCCAGCTAACTGGGCCTCACCCGACTTCACAGGTAGCTGAATCCTGTGTTAAGTGCACTAATGTTTTTGAAATAATTTAAAACCCATAAAAAAAATAAAATCAAGAGCTGCAATCTGCGTGTGACCAACTGTACCAAGACCAGAAGATATGTTATTACAAATGCCTAATGTATGCTTTGAAGTGAGCTTCTATGACATACGTTTCTTTACTTTCACTTATCTCATATGACAGGACCTATCAGATCGAAGATCAATTTAGTCAGAGTTAATTGCATATATAATTAAGCATTCTATCAAAATGTGTGCTCTTCGTAAGTCTACATCAAAGTTACAGTGGCTCCAAGGGCTAAAGTATCTGCTCTAACAGTCGTCTCAGCTCATACAAACAAGGTAGAAATCTTCAGATGGTCCAGCTCAAAGGGCGCGAGAGGCTTAGGGGGAAAAACCCGCAGCCACACAGCTGGTTTGTAGAGCTTTGACAGGGCCATCACGGTATTCCTGGCACACGCTCCTGCATCACACAGGGCACGTTTAGAAGATAATGTTATCTTTGGTGCATCTCGACCATAAATGAGAACAGGTAGTGACAGACTGCAGGATATGAGGGAGGAAGGTAGCTGTTCACAGTAACTAAAGGTGCAGATGAAAGTGAGAACCAGTTAAATAAACCAATTTAGAGCCTCTGGGTTATACTTTTTTTGGATATTCTTTTGAAAACAAATCTGGGCGACATAATTCAGAATACTAATAAATTCTTACTACAAACTTTTTCTCCCTGTTTCAAAAAGAGCTGAGCTTTATATCAGTTAATATAAAAAGTGTTAAAGTTCATGATTCTATAGAAATGAGAGCACTCAACTGGCAATTTGTATTTATCTGAGCCAGAGTAAACGTTTATACAGTATCTGCCAACATAACAAAATATGCCTGTCACTTACTACATTAAACATGATTACATACAGCTTAATTTACTGAATAGTAACTTAAGTAGACTTAAGAGGTGCATAGAATTTTATAGTGTGAATAAAGCAGGAAAAACGTCTATTCTTTTCTGCCACAAAAGTGATTGCAAAGCTTTACAATGAGCTTCCTGTTGGACTTGGAAAAAGGAAAGAACCTCAGAAAATTCTCTGTGAAAGTATTTGTATGTGAGAGCAACAGACCAGCAGTAAAAAGCCTCCAAGACAGTAGGAAGCTGTTCCTTCAAATAATATTTAAGTGAATTAATAAACATCATTAAGGAAAGACTAACAACTTAAAACACAAAGATATCCCAATACAGATGCATTTTTTTTCCCCAAAGGGAAAAACTACGGAAAAAATGTCACACATTTACAAAGCAGTGAACAGTATTTTAGAGGAAGTTTGCTGTAATTCCTGCACATTATGCGTGAGGCGTGTGTGTGTGTGTACATGGATAAGCTACAATACCATCTGTACAGCAAGTGCCACATATGTGAGCATTATGAACCATCATTGCTGCTGCTGCTGCTATGCTCAAAAGTAAATGTATTCTAAGCCACGCACACATACAAATATAAATGACTTTACACACTGAGGGCCGAATTTTGCTCAAATTACTCACAGGCTAATGCCTGTGATACAGACATAATCTTGACCAGAAGTAAGAAACAACTTTAAGATTGGCAGAAACCCACTAATTTAAGACTAGCTATATTCATGCTAACAAGTGGGATATCCACCAGAACTACAGTGTTTTCAATACATCAACCTAAAGCATACCTAATCGCATTTTTCAACTCACAAAATACAACACAACGACGATTATAAAAAACCCGACACAACAACCACACAACCCTTTAAAACACAGGCATAATATCCACCTAGTAATATCTGTGTGACCTTTCATTTCCATCCAGAGCTTATAAATAATAAAGAAGGCTTTAAACCCTTTCTAATTACTCCCTGAAAGCTGCTGTATCGGTTTCTGCAGTGCTGAACCCCA
>VYZM01020685.1:682841-744294 GCA_013398915.1 Dromas ardeola
CCTCCCCGCCGTGGCAGCGCCGGGCGCGGAGCTCCGGAAAACTTCGCCGGTAGTTTTACCCCTCCCAAAGCACCTCGGTAAACCTGTCCGTCCGCCCCCCGCCTCCGCCCCCGTGCTCGTCCCGCCTCCGCAGCCGCGGAGGTAAACAGCTGGGGGGAAGCCATCAGGAAGGCGTTTTGTTCATCGCTGACGCTTCTCAATACAGAAATTCTCATTTCTACTTCGAAAGAAAAAGTCATCGTGAGCAATGCAATTTTGTCGGCTAATGAGACTCAATTTTGCAAACGAGTACTTCGTGCGTGGTGGTTGTGGGGACCATGAGGGGGGGGATGTCCTTGAAAGGCCGTATTTTTAAGTGCCTGTCCAAAATCTCCTTAAATATTCCAGAAACAAAGGGTTTAATCCCAGAAATGAAGTCCAGGAAGTAGCTGCACTAATTCATTTTTCTTCACATGGAAGATAAATTAATTAAGGTTTAAAGTGCCACAAAATATTTTGGATGCCCCTGCAAGAAAAAAAAAAAAAAGGATAACTCGTCAACCAAACTGTATCATCTGTGCTTGTTTTACAGGAAATCAAAATTTCTGAGTAAAAGTAACTTGCAGATGTTTGCTGCGGAAACATCTCTATCATTCACATACAATTCCGAAATTCTGCCCCTCAGCTCTGTTTGGGCAGGTCGCTCCCCACAGCGCTCCGGCCCCTCTGGAAAACAAGCACTTGATACTCCCAAGCAATATTTTGGGCTGATCCTGCAGGTTTTTATGCACGCACCACTCGCAGTGGGAGCGTTGCCTCTTGAGAACTGATTCATCTAAGCAAGGGCGCCAGGATTTGGCCCATAGTAAATTCTCTTTAGAGATGGTGCCAACAAAATCTCTCAGCCATGGGAATAGGACGTTTTTGGCAACTCAGCCCCTTGGCTGGCTCTCTCTGATGTTTCCTAGTGGTGACAGGCTAAAGGCGAGATCATTATGGGCTTCCTCACAGCAAACACAGCACGGCTATGTTGCACCCCAGGAGCTGCTGCCTGGTGAAAGGTGTAAGGACATCATTTTCTCTTTCTCAGGAACAGCTCTAATCTGAAAAGCATCAAAATTTGCACGGTGCATGAAAATGCTGCGATAGAGACTACTCGCTTGGTTAGGAATCAAATTGCAACCTGCAGCGGGCGCATGGGAAGCATGGCACAGCCTCTGCCATCTGCTTGGGCTGTGGCCGCACACTCCCCTCTGCGCTGAGAGGGGCTGCTTGTGGGAAGGGACCTTTCTTCCCCACCATATATCCCAGCCACAAGCTGACTCAAGGCTTCCATATATCAGGATAAGAGATTAATGTGGTTTAAATCTCCTTCTGCTTCAATTAGGCAGGTGACACAATGTTGAGAATCGGATCACATTCCGGTAGGGCAAAGGGTTTCAGTTTGAAGTACAGCATTTTGGAGGATTTTGGTATAGCCAAGACTAGTATCTTCTGTCTATACTTAAATATGGTAGTTTATCATAGTTTCAAAATTCGCTGCATGGCTAGAAACCACTTTATGTAAGGATTTAAAGTATGTGCACTTAGAATATGTGTGCAGTGAGGTAATAACACAGCCACAGGTTTTTAAACACAAATATATGCAGGCTCCTATTGATATGATAAACTATCAGTACCATGTGCTGCAAAGCTTCTTAAATCCTCATTGACACAACAGACCACTATTGTGTCAATAGTGTGCAGATTAATGGGGTATTGTCAGGCTATTTTAGGCTTTAACTTTCATTTATCCTAAAACTTGTTCTTCATTGTAACTCTTAACCTTTGGATTCTGCCAACACATTTCTTGTCACAAATATACTAATGGAATTAAAAGAAACCTGGCTTTTAAATGTTAATTACCCCTAGAATGATTGATTTGTAAAAGAAACACATCAGCAGAATCTGAAAGTACAGAGGCGCAATAAAATGGACGGAGTGTCAGCCCAAGAGCCAGGAATGCCCGAGGACCAGCTTTGGCTCCAATGAGACTGTCCCTGTGTACAAGATGGTAACGAGAGCACTTACTCAGCCTATCCCATAGGTATAGCTTATGGATTATTCCTATTGTCTAAAGAACTTTTCACCTTCTAAGTGTTTTACAGACTTAGGCAACGCTTGTTCGTGAATTTGAAAATGTAAGCAAAAATTTACATACAGATAAAAGATCCACCATCTGTTAGAACAACAAATTGAATTTTTGCTTCATTAAAATATGGATAATACTAAACTAATATGTATTTACACCAGACATTTCATTCTGCTTGAATGCCTCCATTGGGTTTATAACCAAGGCTGAACTGATTTCAGCAAACGCAACCGTTGATTAAAATCACTACTTCAGCCACATGGTGATTTGGTAAGAAAGTAAGAAAGGGCAAGCGCACACAGTGCAGGGCAGTTTGCACGTTTGGGAAACCACCTTCAGAGCACGGTTGCCCAGGAAAGTTTGCTCAAACAGCGCATCCCTAGGAAATACCAAGTGCTGAGGAAAATGGTATTGATGGTTTCCCCCTGCTTGAGCCAGAGCTGAATCAGTGACTCAGCACACTAACGCACGGACACGATGGCTTCTGAATGAAATATGAAACTTATATTTTGAGGACATGTTAATTTAAGCTGTGTCATTTCCAATAAAAACAGCAAACGTCAGTTACAAAGGATGGGCAAATCACAGTAGCACCAGGATTTGATGATGTTATATCCTAAGAGTCATTATATTTTAGCTAAATATTTTCCTCTTCCCTTCTTTTTTTTTTTCCTCCAAAAAGCACCACATTTCATCAGTGCGTACAGACATCTGCCTACTGCATGGCATTGTATAGAGGAATTGGTAGGTAATTTAATATGGATTAGATATATAATTTCCAATGAAGTAGACCTGCACAGTTTTTATATTCACTGTCCTTAAATCTAAGTTGCAAAGTGCAGATGTTATGACTTACCTCGACTGTAATTAAGTTTGATAATAAAAGAGAATAGAATTTATTTATTATGAGTGCATAAAATTAGCTGGACAATTTAAGGTGCTATTCAATGAGTAATGGTCCCGTAGCGGGGGTAAATACTAGTCTGCCTAATAGTATTAGTATTAACAACCTAGAAAAGTTATTTTCATACAGCCCTGGTTTTATGGGCCTTCGTGCCTTCTCAATATCTGGGGAGCCATTGCACAGGGCAGGGCAGGCATGTATAGTATGTGAATAAATGTAGAACAATTTCCAAGAAAAACAGGCTTTTCATCTCTATCGATTGGTGAAGGAATTCTCTCCTTTGGATTTTAAGAACATAAATGTAGAAAATAGGAAGCTCAAGGTATAATGCTTCACAGCTCATCACCAGAACCGGGTTAGAGCCACATAAGCCGAAAGTGATCGCTCATTAAGGTACTCCACTGTTAGCCTGCACAATGCAGAATTCTGTGTTTTCTAATGCTCACCTCCATTAGATGGATGCCTACTGTTCTTGGATTTAGCATCCAGTCTCCATGAAACCTTACTGTAGTTATTGTCCTATTCGTAGCCACTTATTCACCCCCATCGCCCATGGTTTAGATCCCAAGAAGATGGGTCTTTAATCTGCTTGGAGTGCGTTTAGATCCTATTCTTGTTCAATCACCCTAAACCTCGTTGCCGGGGGAAATATAGGTGAAAATCCCAGTGTTTGGCTGGCAAAGCAATAAAACTGAGCCAGCCATTTTCCTTCCCTGAATCCTGAGCTTGCAGCAGTATCAACGCAAGTCAGAAGTGAGACATTTCAGAACATTGTCGCTCATGATTTACACCAATAGGCTAAAAATAGCAAATTGCTAATATAACAAGGCTGTGCCGTGTTGATACAGGCAAATAACTGGTTATAAGTCAAGTACTGTATAAAGAGCGGTAAGTTTAAGAAAAGACATAATTTTATCCCTGTAAATAGTATCCAATTCAGGTAGCACCTAAGTGTAGTTCTTTACAATCCTTAAAGGAAAGAAAATCATTTTCTCTTACTTTCCAAATCACGTGAAACCCCCCTTTTCACCCTTGTCAGTTGTCAGAAAACTATAGGAGGTGCTTTTAAGTGATTAGCGTTTTGTAAAATATAGGAAGACACAAAACAGTTTCAATACTTTCTTTTAGCATCTTCTTGGGTACTGTGTTGAGAGTTGTTTTTTAAGTATTTCTGACTGTTAAAACTTCAATTTAACATCATTGTTCTCTCTTTTTTGTATCTTTCTAATCTGCCTCCTCATGTAGAGGGATGTGTAGAAATCTCAGGTTGTATGCCTGTCACTTGAAGGCGTAGTGATAATTTTCTGCTAACACTGATGGGCTGTGCATCCGAACTTGGCAGCTTTAGTCTGGCTCTGCATAGGATCAGCATCTGCATATGCTTCCACTCATCATTTATCTTTCTGGCTGGTGTAAGGAATGGGTCCAGACTGCTATTCCATGCCCACCCACGATCATCTGACATCAGTTTACCTTGAGAAGCATACAGAACACTATCTCTATGTTGAATATTTAAGTGATAAATCTAATAGCTGCTCTCAGTTCTTACTTAGGTGAAAGTCTGACTGAAATTCAATACGTTGGCTCTCCAATTCCCCCATCTACCTTTGGGGAGGTAGAGGAGATGTGCCAGTAATTAATAAAAATAATTGGAAAACAAATAATTTTTTTTTATGCTTTGGCAGTATACTGCATGGGTCAGCCAGTGGGGATCACATGGGATCCTGCGCAGATGAACCTGAGGCAGTGGAAGGCCAGAAATTCCTCCTCTGCTGCGGCTGCAGGGCTGGCAGAGAGAACCCCGAGTCAGCAAAGATGGAAGAGACACAGACACAATGCTTGTAATGTGTTGTCCTGAGTATTTTACGACTTGAAATGTGCTTAGAGTGAAATCTGGATGACTGTATGTCAAAGCTAATAAAAGGGATTCAAGCAATAAACATAACTGGGCACAGTCTTGCAAAACTGGTCTTTCCTGCCTGCAAGATCCCCATCAGACTTAACTTTGAAAAAACAACTCTTTCAGGCCAACAATTCTGGCCATGGCACTTTCCTGCAAAGATCACTGCAATAGTAAAACGTGATTAATTCCTGGTCCTTGCAAAAGAATAGTCCTGCAAAAAAAAAATCCCAGAGGACAGCTGTACAGGGCAGAGAGCTGGGGACAGAAAAGCCAAGCTGAAGGCATTGCCATGGTGCCTTTTGGGGCCAGGTATAGAGTGGTAGGTGTTGCTAACTCCCCTCAGCACTTTAAACATCTACAGGAATCACTGAAAGCAAGAAAACTCCATTTTCTGTACAATGATTAGCTTTTCAGTTGGGTATATTACATCACCTATCATTTGATGGGGAATTCATTTCAAACGTCTAAGGTAATATCAACAAAATCCTGTAATTAGATTTAATGGCATACTTCCAAGATTAATAGGCGATCTTCCTCACAGCCTACAATTTTAATTTCCAAAATTTCATTTGTCATACCGCTACTCAGTCAGTACAGATTTACCATCCGCAGTGTTTACCTACACTTTTCCTCACTAGTAGTAAAACGTGCTGCCTTTTTCAGGCATAGACAGATGAAAAGACGTATTAGTAACAAATCTATGTTCATGGCATATAGTCACAAGATGACAAGACACTTAATGTTATCTATTTATATTATATATAGCAACTTCTGTTACACAAAATCACTTTTCAGTCCCATTTTAAGGGATTACCTAATCCTGTAATTGATTCTGTGTGATGAGTCCCCCTTGTCCTATGGAGACCCACTGACCTTCAGAACAGGAACAGGCCTGAAAACATTCTATTATTTCACTGTTATTTATGTGTCAATTACAAGATAATGTAGGATGGGAACAGATGATAATTTTATCTTTTTATTTACTTCACGAGGCTCAGACTTTAAGTGTTTTATGTCCTGGCCCAGAAGAAAAATTACTCCCTATCAGTAAGAATGACCAAAGACAAGATTGATGTTTTCTTTAAGGTAAATCAAATATTCCCTTAGAAATTTAGCCAATCATCCAGGTTCCCAAACAGCTCAGAGCTACAGTAAAGCTACTATCTACTGTAACTGTCACATCCCAAAACCTGCAGTTAAGGGGTGAGGCAGTTGCTCACTGGTTATAAATATCAGCAGATTAGTTTATCTATAGATTAGTATCACATTACTCATTCCAGAGTCCTAAGATCCAACACGAATCATTTTGGCTTCATATACTGACAGTCACATCCTACACAAAGGTGAGTCCACAGGTACCAGCTGATGACATTTTACAGTCATGGAGGTTTCAGTATTACAGAAAACAAGCAATTAGGCATGCATGCATGTATAAACTCACACAGACACGTCCACAGACACACATAAACCTTGCTCCTTCACTGTCCCACCAAATATAACTCCATGGATTAAGGCCTTAAATATGACTCTAAGAATGTAATTCAGTACAGTCTGAATCTCCCTTGGGCAAGCCTGAGGTAGCTCCTCGGGCTGTCACAGCTAAGCAGCTGTCCAGCCTACCGCTGACTGAGGAGCCAAAAACCTGCCTCATTTGGGTGACAGTAAAACAGTTGTAAAGGATCAGACAGACATTATTCACGGTTGATGGAGGGGGGGTGCTTAGAAAATAGTTAATACCAGTAATCACTAAGTATAGAAAGGTAAACAAGCTGCTGGTAAATTTGTATCTGCTTGAACTCTGAAATAAAGCCTTACCACATTTCTCCAGTGCATTCCTATCTAGCAAGAGGGTAGGCTTTCATCATAGGTTTCAAGACAGATGATCAAACTATTTACTTTTACCTCTGTGACACATACAGAAAGTTCATAGCCCACACACAATCGCTAATGACAGTAGTTGCTGCCTTTGGCATGTTAACTTGAGTTTCTGTTTAGTGTATGCCCCTTGACATCTCAGTATCTGACTTCAGCCTAGGATATTTTGTTCTGGAGACGTAGGTGGATACCTTCAATTATTTTTTCAACACTTATGGCCTTATCTAATATTACAGTTTGTTTGAAAAAATGACTTCTAGCTTTGGTAAACCTCAGTGTTTCTTCTTGTGTGCTAGCTGTGGGCCGCAAAATCCTTTCTACTGAGTAGCCATAGCAGAGCCATCCATGAAAGGTTTGCTTTTCTCTGTTCTGTGCTTTGCATGTTAGTGCAGAAGAAAAATTTCCACTTACAGAAGGTGAGTACAATTATTACTCTCTATGTACCACATTATCAAAACTAAGAGGCAAAAGTGACTGCAGGTGGCTTTGATCCTTTGTTACTGCTACTCCTTCACCCCCATGAACATTTGAAATGCTGCACCGTGTCTGAGCGCCACTCTCATATTACTGATCCTGGGACACATCTTACTACCTTTCTTTGGTGGGTGCAAGATGACGTATTTTCACCTTTGAGGTGAGAGTAGGTGACAATGAGATAGGTGGCCCATTTCAGCCCCATGTTGTTTCACTGGTCACAGTCTGCCAGCTGCTTGTATGACTGTGCATGTCAGCCCACTAATCTCGAGTGATGCAAAGCTCCAAGGAGTCTGGGGAAATACCATTGTCTGTGACAAGTCATGCAGGAAACAGCCATGCAAAGGAGCTGTCAGGGAGGCGGCTTGGTCTAGAAGAGGGGTGTGGGGGGGGGTCAAAAGTGTAGAAAGCACTTTAGATCCAACGCAACATAAATTAGCTATTCTATCCCACAAATTCTCCTATTTGCAGCACGTACTGCAAGAATTAATGTAGCAAAAATATACAGCAAAGAAGCAGCCAGCGATCAAGTTATCACTAAATCCTCTGGATGGTGCTTGACTTGGAAAAACAGGCTCAGGTAAGAATGCCAACACTAGTATCTGACGTGGCTCAAAAAAAAAAGTAAGCCATGACGTCTCCATTCTTGGCAAAGCACAGAGACTGCTGCGGGTGCTCTGTTACCTCTGCTGCTTGGAGTGATGCAGTCGTAGCTGCTGTGGCTGTTAGCTACAGATCTCCTCTTTTCTGTCTTTGTGGATAAGAGGGCGGCACTAAAATTGGTTCTCTATTTGGGAAGCAATGGAAGAAACAGTATTTGTGGCTCCAGCCAAAGTTTTCCAGCTCCTTTTTTAGATTGGACTTTTAAAAACTATTTGCATAACAAGGTGCCAGGATTTTAGCAGCCGTATTATGGCAAATAAATCATTTTATAATAAAGTCTCTATTGTCCAGTAGCCAAAGATAACAACAGGTTATTCTCAGCTTTCCTATCAAAAACTGTTTCAGAGTTGGATACTTCATCTGAGTGCTTCGGATGCTGCCTGAATAACTTCCTGTGTTCAGAAAAATCTCAGTGATTGTTTATTTTGTTCATATGTACTTTGCGTGCTGATGGAGAATGCCTAGTTGGTTCTTTCTCTCCCTGTCATCATTAGCCATATGTGTGCATCAGGCCAAGAGCTCAACACTGAAACACAGAGGGATGGAAAGGTTTCCACCTTCTTGTGTAGCCAGACCATACAGAATCACTCTCCATATGTGGTATGGGGGACCCAGCTGCGTGAAGCACAGGCTTAGCTGGCACCCTGCCACCTGGCAAGTCCCCCTGCACTGCCCCAGGCTCAGAGTGCACTGCCAGGTAGGACAGTGCTTTGTCCTGGCAGAGCGATGAAGAAGGGAGTGGAGTCAGGGGAAGATGGTAGAGGCATAGAGGGGAGAAAGCAGACTGTCCAATGCTCTGCCAGGTGACAGGTGATTTTGAGGTCAGAGCCATGGTCAAGCTCAGACTCCCATCACATCACATTGCCAAGACTCAAGCTCAGGTGAGCTTTGGACATGTCAGAAGAGATATGTTAGACCATATTACTCCTTACTACAGACCCAAGGGAGTAGCTGTCTGCAAGGTGGATCGTATATCATTCCTGCCCATTAGTAATGTCATGGCGCTGATGTCAGGCTGACAATTTAGATTCAAAATCCTTCCTAGAAGGATCAGGATAGCACGTGTGAATGTGTTCCTGGGGTTGGTGGCCATCTGGGCTGCTCTTGAAGCCATGTGGTTTTACACCCTGCCCACGTTTTAGGCATCCTGTATCCAAAACGTCACCAGAGAGAACTGTGTGCGTTAACTTGCTCTCTGATCTACACCCCTTCAGGGACTTTTGACAGAGCCAAAGTCTATGTTTTCCCTAGGATCTTCAAAGCCCTTTCAGAAAAGACCTGATGACAGAAAGCCTGTTGATTTTCATTGGGACTGCATGAAGATCCCTCTTTTCTCCCAGTTGCCAAAGGAAAAAAATGTGAACTATATTTTTCAAATGTCATCCTGGCGAGCCAACCCTCAAACTCTTCCTCACATATAAAATGTCCTGGCAGGATTACCATATAATATCCATTGCAGCAGTGGAAAATATCAAAGGATCATGGTTTAAAATTAAACAAAAAAGCACCCTTTCTTGTCTCAAAAAATACACTGTTTCTATGCCTCTTTTTCCTTTCTTACCTGAATATTGCCATGCAGTTTGGTGAAGTGGGATTAAGTATCCACAATAATCACCCCCATGCAAGGCCAGCAAGTGCAAATGGAAGCAATCACTTTACTTTTTAGCCCAAACCTTCTGTTACTGTAGCAAATGAGATTTTTTTGCAGCTGACTAACAGAAGCCGATTTAGGCCCTTTGCACTTGCTGCCAGCAAGTGTTCCCACTCCAAAAATAGCCTATTGAAGAAAGAAGCGTCAGTTGCTGTCTTCAACAGGCTGCTTTCTAAACCCATTGTTAGAAGGCACCTACTTCAAATGAAACCTGGCATGTCACCACGTGGGTGGGCAAAGTGCCATTCTAACAGATGGGCAGTGGGTAGCAGTGCCAGTGATTCAGTCTCTGTATCAACCTTGAGTAACAAGGTTGTATTCCCATCTGAGAACGTCAAAGCCTGTAGCTGTGCTCTACCATAACCTGTGTCCTTACATGTGCGGCTGTCCCACCACATCTACAGAGTATTTAAAAAGTTTCTATTTGATTTTGAGCCTATACTGCTCTGCTCGACCAGGCACCAGGTTTAAGTTTTGGATGGGTGAGCCTGGCCTGCCATGCTCTGCAACGAAGGTGTGGGCAGGACCATGTGAGTGGTCCTTGTTTTTCAGTGCCTTTCTTCCCACTGTGGCATTTCCCAGCAGATATGTGGGAAAACACTTCAGGATGCCGTAGTCATGGCAAAATCTTCCAGAAAAACCTAAACAGCTCTGGCAACAGTGAGAAACCACAATGTAGGTATATCTGACTCAGGCTGTAGGAGTCCAGCACAGGGTTAATCTCAGTGCTCAGGTCCCCCTACATTTAGCGTAAACATATGCCCAAGTATCAGGTGGTAAGAGCAGTTCTGCTCTCATTTTGTACTAGTCTCAGAAATCCCCACACTCTCAAGAGCGTCACAAGAGCATCAGGCCTTGATGAACTGGGATTCATATGCCACAGCCTCATGAGACTAATACGACAATGAAATCTCCACCTTTCAATGCATCTTGTGCAAAAAAACCCTCAGCTTTCTAGGGAAATGCCAGCCTGTGTGTGGAGACTTTATCTCCATTCTTCTGTAGTACCTGTTTGTATTAGATGTGTTACAGAGAGACACAAATTAATGCATGTAAACTGTATCTGCATCTTTTCAAAATCCCCTCTTATATGTCCCATGAAGCTATTAGTTTAGCTATCACTAGGTATTAAAATTTAAAAGGGTCACTAAATGCATACTGCTAGAAGGAAACAACATTAGTTACACATTACCAGAACAAAACTAAATTAAGAAACAGCTCATTTCCTTTGTACCATCAATATTTTACTCAGCCATAGCCTGGATGCTTGTACTCACAAAAAGGAATTAATCATTCATGTGCTAATGTACATCCATTATTTTTAAATCATCACTTAAGTAATCATTTTTGTATGTGCTCAGATGTGTGATGCCTGCTTATGAAAGTGCAGGAAAAATCAATACAAATTACATAAAATTTAAAAGGTGGATATCTGTGAAACAGATGCAAAAGAGTCCTCCACACAGTAAAATTGTAATCAAATTTCTGTAAAACTCTGTTAGTGAGTCATAATTTGAAAAAGACGCTCGTCTAATGCTGAACTTATTTATATGCCATGCTACCCTCTTTATTTTGGTGCAAGCATAGACAATGCAGTTCATCACAGATTCTCTCTTAAAACCTGCGTAAAACTGAAACAACAAAAGCTTTACTGCCATTTAATTTGGTACTGCCATTTTCCAAGAGTTTGTTTACCGAGAATTGCAGTGCTCATATCATAACATCATCTGTGTCTGCACATCGGGGAGGTTCCCAAAACCTTTCACAAAGTGAGGTGCAGGAAGACTCATGGAAATGCTTCCACCTGCAGCATGCACAGGGCTCCCTGCTTGCATTGCATGTTGCACACCAAGTGTGGGAAACAAGGCACCATGGCTCAGCAAAACCAAAATTCTCCTCTCCCGCAAGTGTCACACAGCCTTTAACATCTACCCAGTACAGATCACAATAATCTAAGTCTCATTTCCCCTCCTCCCTGAAATGGACTAACTGTATCTCCTGGGCTGGATTTGCTGCTGCCTTGGGCTTGACATTTATACCCATGGAAAGTGCTTCCAAATCAAGAGCCCTGCTTTACTCAGATATAAATTACAGCTACTTTACTCGGACATAAATGTCTATCTAAGGTGCAAAGTAGTGAAGAACAGCATTTAGTGCTGGCTGCGTATAAGAAGAATTAAGATGGTCCTACTAGATTGGAGCCCACAGTCCCATGGAAATTAAATCATCTTGTGCTGAAAGTGTGATTGCTTCTTTTGGACTACCCATGTCAGGGAAAGAATATGGCAAAGCTTTTAGATCCCTGCAAGTACAATGAATTTCACAGAAGAGCAGCATAATACTTGAAGCAGAATTTGGTGTAACAGTGCTGTGGTTTTTTTCTTCTATTGCTTCAGTAATTTTATGGTGATCTACTTTGATGACAATTTAAGGAGCTCTATGTTTATGAGGCAATAACAAAATCTCCTGTAAAATAAATTACAAGGCCAAGTTGTCTATTAATATATGGTATGGCTTCTTGTGAATTAATAGAGATGAGACGGAACAATGCTCAGGAGAAAGCAAGAGAGAGAGTGTGTACCTTGACTTCAAGATGGGAAGACCTGGGTTCCTTTTCCAGCTAAGACCTGACATTCTCAGTCTGTGAAATGGAGAAAATGATCCAGCAGGCAATACTTCCATTTTGCAGCAGCTTCTGAGGCTTAGTAGTGGGTTCCCAATCAGCTCTGCACCAAAAGCAATGCTTTCAGATATTTCATTTTGAATAAAGGCCTTCTTTTTCTTTTTTCCTCCTCTCTTTCCCTTCTTCCTAGATCCAAATCTTTTCCAGCGGATGTTTTTTGTGAAAACCAGTGCATTTCTTTGAATTGTTTCTCCCTCACCAAAACACGATACTTCCAGCCAGCTCATCTGCAAATGTCACTGGGTATATAGCAAAAAAGGCAAAAAGGTATAATCGGCTTACTGATAATGGATAACAGAAGCACCATAAACTGACCATGATTCAGAGATATATTGTAAATAACTGTATTTTAGACTGCAAGGAACTGAGAATTTAACTTTTCTTTTGGAGAAGTATGTGGTGAAGCTGGGTTTCACCACAGTTTAGGGACTCCCCGAGGAGCATGCAGGAGTTCAGTACACGCTGTGTAGGTACCAAACCAAGCACACAATTTACATCCCCTGGCAGTGCAAAGCAACCAGTTACTACAGTCCAGCACACAGATATGAGTCTATAACCTTAGAGAATTGGATTGGATCCGTTTATTTAATTTCAGCCTAATTAAGTGACAATGCATGGTCATGAGCAGTATACGAGGCAAAAACAGTTGCCAGATGAAGTGTCCAACAGGTCTGAAAGACACCGTCAGTTAACTGTGCAGGACAAGCACTCTTGCAATTACACAAACAGTTAAATAAATATGGATTTTATAGTTCTTCCCACTTTTATCAAATTCATCTGTTGTCAAGGCCTACAGCAAGAGGGAGGGAGGTGAACGAGAGAGCAAGGAGCTTCTCAACCTCAATGAGTGCCATCTGCGTGAGTGGAGAAAGGGCTCTTCTAAAACAGATGCATTTGGGTTACTGGAGGTGACACAGGTTCTTTGCATGAACTGTCTGCATGGAGCTACCTGACCACTTAAGATTAGAGTTGCCGTTTATAAGAATGTAAAGTTTGACCTATAATAATTTCCTTTTCTGGGTGCCTAAAGGACTAGGTGGGTCTTTTCCCAATTCAGAAACGGCAGGTTGGCTGCGGATGACTCAAGAGGAGAGATTCAGCTTTCCCGGTGCCTAGGGGCCTCCACAGCTCCCTGTGCAAAGGAGAAGCTTTGCAGAGAAACCAGGGTGGGAGCTCACACAGATGTAGAGAATTGCCCCAAACCTATGTGTGTGTGTCCACTGTCTCAAAACAAACACACATGTACCTTTTTTGCCTTTTCTCAAATTCAGCAAAGCGTAAGTGTCCTGACATGTACTTCATATGATGTGAAGGATAAAAATGTCTGTGTCTTGCTTGTGACAGTTTATTGCTAATGCAGGCAGGTGATTCATCAATGGATGAAATGAGATTTTCAAGTTCTTTTAAAATGATGAGGTAGTTTTCAGAACTCACACAGTTTGTGACTAGATACATGATATATGAATATATTTAACAAATAATGTATTTGACAAGTTTTAAAAACATTTCTGGCTAATTGTTTTTATTACTCATCAATCCTGAAAGGGAAATAGCAAGATAAGATTGTAATTTACAATTTGTTTTTTTCTAGTCTCTCTCGTCGTACCCCAGTAAAAGGGATGACAATGTAAACACTGGATCCATGTCTCCCCATGATTTTTCTTTGGTTTATTGCTGATTTTCTTTCTTCAAGCTAGACTCAACCTTGCAAGTGAAACTAGACAGGAGATTGGGTAGTTTCAAACTTCACTTTACAGTTTCATAATTGACTGGTGCAATTATGATTACTTTCAGCGCTGCGTGACTTTTTACAGCACTTTGACTGTTTTTTTGTCTTGATTTCATTGTAAACCATGCCTACGTTTCCATCTATTCCTTACTGGGTCCCATTCAGAAATACAATTTTCAGGATTACATTTTCCTGTTAAAGGCTTGATGGAAAGATGGATTCAGGGCTCAGACACATGCTCACTTAACAAAGCAGATGCAGCAATTTCCTCAAGCTGTTTGTTACCACCTGCTTGTCAGACGTTGTGTCCCGCCAAGGAGTGGATGGAGAAGACCATGTGAGTGGTTGGTGGCTGCTTCAGTGCAAAGTCTTGTGGCTTAGTTAAATTCCCCGGGCATGTTCCTTTTCATCTGCAGATGGCTAAGCCTCGGACATGCGTTTAAGGCCCACTGACATAGACTGGAGGTATTAATGGTCGGAGCAGTTTTCCTGATTGAGGCTAGAGTTTCCAGTTCTGTGATGAGATAAGCCGGAGGACTTGCAAACCTGTCCCAGGCAGCCGCTGGGGTTCTGCTTGGGCAGAGGAGTGTACCAGCACCAGTGCTGGTGCAGGACCAGGTGCTCAGGCTGTGCACACGCATCCCCTCCTGTGTGCTGATGCTCATTACTAAGCCCAGCTGCTTTTTACCGCCCCTCTGCCAACCGTTGCTGCCCCGTAACTCTGCCAGCAGAATGGATCACGTGCCTCTTCCCCGTGCTCTCTGGGCAAAATCAGGCAGCTGGCTTAACCACCTGCTTAAACTATTTAAACCTAATGTAGTTTTAAATCCATGACAGCCTAGAGGAAAAACAGGGAGAAGTCTTGGAGAGACCATTCTGCTGAATAGATGTGGGGAAAATTTTGACACTGGACTGGTAACTGGGGAAAGTAAAGCAGTGATGTCTTAAACCACAGTAATGGTTTGTTAACTGATATTGTGGGTTCACAACCACTTCTCTGGGACTACTAGGCGGGCAGAGGGAGAGAGAGGTTGCACTCAGATGTAAATCTCTGCAAGATCAGCATGTACACACCCTTCACAAACCTGCTCATGCAGCCTGCATATAAGCCTACAAGGAGTTGTTGATTCAGGTTTTTCTTAATAACACAAATATGTTTTTTGGAACTTAATGCAGTCTGCTAAACTATCTTTCATTAAAAAATAAACCAGAACAACATACAAGGCATAGCACCAGCTGGTGCTGTGAAGGCAGACTATTATATTGAGAGCAAGAGCCTGCGCATATATGTTGAACAAACTTAGTTTCTGAGAATATGCCTTACCCAGACCCTGCCCTGCAAACGCACTCCACCAGGCTTATTGGCATGGGACAAAGTTACTGCCTGATCCAGTTCTTACAGGTAAGAGCCTCTCATCTGCAGGAGATATTTTCTTACCACCCTTTCTTAGCATTGAAAATCCATTGCTGAGACACAAAATTCAATAGTCAGCTTTATTTGATTTGTGGCATGGTATGATTTTTTTAATTTATATACATTTTAAAGTTATCTTTGTCTTCAGCAGAGGGTGATAAGCTGTGGTATTGTCATCCAAACAGCTCGAAAATGCCAGCTACAGCAAGCAGGGTGAGCAGAGGCACTTCAGAAACTAATGAGAGTGGAGAGATCTGCATATTCATAGCAGGAGGGAGATGGGGCTGCATATACAAACTGAGCAACTGCCACCAATGGGCGAGCTGATTACTGTTCATTTGCAGGGGGAGAGAAATGAATTCTAACTGGCTAAGACACTTTCGTTATTGTGAAATACATATTTGGCTACAGCAAATAGCTTCAAATCAGAAAAATTACATTTTTGTGCTGGCTGTTTATAAACAGGATGTAGTTAGCGCAAGGCACCCACAGCCACAGTAGCTGCAGGTTTTCAAGGCCAGACTCAAATCTATCCTACTTTATCATTAGTTTTCATATTTGCTATATCCAAGGCTGTACAGTGTTTTACAGGGAACCAAAGAAAATAACGTGACTGACTGGTTGGCACTCAATATTGTATGACAGTTCATTGTTTTCAAGAGAGTTTGTATCTTCACCTGAAACTTTAATCCCAGCATCACAGGCCCAGTCCTGGTTTTGATAAAGTCAGTGTCAATGTCATCAGCTTTGCTAAGCACACAACTGTATCTGCACTCATACAACTGAAAACTGGGAAACCTCTTCAATATTAAGAGTGAGTTTAGCTGAGATGAGGGTCAGAACTTCAGGGCCTCTTGCTGACTGTGTGACGCCAATGAAATCACAGGTGGAAATGGGCAAGGAGAGGGGTAGCAGTGAGAGAATGGGACAGTATTAGAAATACAGCTTTCTAGAAAGAGAGATGCAGCTTTAATCCACAATTTACCCAACAGAAATCTTCCTAACACTCGTAATAAAGTTGGTGGGAGTGGTTTGAAGAAATCACAGAGAAAAGCTATCTTTTGCGTAATTGTGCTACACTAATTCTTGTTTCTTACAAGAAAAACATTATGGAGATAAGAGCAACTTTCTGAAAAAAAAAAAATATGTGGAACTATACGTGAATACAGTATAAGGACACAATAGTTAACAGATGTATTTTACTGATGAGACCACATCTGGAGTACTGTATCCAGTGCTGGGGTCCCCAGTACAAGGAAGACATAGACGTACTGGCCTGAGTCCAGTGAAGGAGTGAGAAGATGATTAAGGTCTCAGAGCATCTGCCGGACAAGGAGAGATCTGGGTTTGTTCAGCCTGGAGAAGAAAAGATTCAGGGAGATCTTACTGATGAGTGTAAATTACCTGATGGGGGGGGATGTTAAGAAAACAGAGCCAGACTCTTCTCAGCAGTGCCCAAGGAAAAGAGGCAATGGGCACAAATAGAAAAATAAGAAACTCCATTTAAACATAAGGAAAACCCTTTTTTCACTGTATGGTCAAACACTGGAACAGGTTGCCCAGAGAGGCTGTGGAGTCTCCATCCTTGAAGATGCTCAAAACCCAGCTGGACACAGTCCTTTGGCAGCCTTTTCTGTCTGATCCAGCTCTGAGCAGGGGCGTTGGACTAGGTGTTGTCCAGAAGTGTCTTCCAGCCTCAGATATTCTGTGTGATTCTATGATTATTTTATGTAGGGAGCAACCGGGAAACATCAGCTTGTTTATTATTCATAAAACTTTGTCAGAGGCATTTATGGGTAAGGAATATCATTTTTGCAAGTTGACATTGTGTGTACTAGTACTGACTAACAGGTGTCCGCATCTCAATGTGATTCAGGAGCTACAGTACTGAAATCGGTAAGCAGTTGATACAAGTTCTGCTGCAAACCAGTATACATAGAGTTTGCCTTTGACTCCAGTAATAACTAATGCAACTTATCTTCTGCCAGCAAGACACATTCCTTTGACGCCAACAGAAAATTGCAGTGAGTGGGCCATCATCTTTATCATTCTTCAACTTCCCCTCTGTGGACAACATTGGAAAGCTCATCTTTTCTTGTTTTTTTTCCCCCACATCTGTCAGTGATAGTACTAATAAGTTTTGATACAAAGGAACAATTTGTTACTTCAGAATTAGCACCTGACTGCTCTTCATATGGAAATAAGGTTATTCTGCTCTAATGATATTGCTGAGCTGAATGCACAGTTTGAAGATCATGACCCATCGAAATGATGATTTATGGACCTTTCTTGCAAATTACCTGTGTTAACATCATACATAATATATTTCTATCAGTAGACCTTTGAAAGGAATTTTCTTTTGCAAGATTTTTCTCTTGTCTGTTGTGGATACTTTTGTTCCCTCACTACTGTCCCATAGGAGGGTTTAAATTTTACAGTACACTAAAAACCTCTGAAGTTTCTGCTTTCAAATAAATGCTTGGTGGTGTCCAGGCTCAGTCCACTTGGGTAGATGTTACAGTGGATAGCTTTTCTTGTGTACTATCACCAGTTTACATCGTCTCAGCTCTAGGAAGACGGGTCATGTTGTCAAGATCTGCATCGAGATGTGACAGAGAAAGAGGTAAGAGGAAAACCAGCAAGATTTAGTGCTGTGGCCGAGGCAGCTGCAATGTGATGATATCTGCTCCCACATCTCCCCTTTGTCGTCTTGTCTTTGCTCAATGTTAAACTTCTTACATGAGAAGACAAGAAAAATCAATGTGGGATCAAAGAGTTAGGGAGAAACCATGGCGGATCAAGAAGCATTTTGCTTATGTAGGATTACAGTATGAAAGGCAAAAATAAGTATGTGGAACAAAAAATGTTGGGAAATGGGAGCAGTGTGGTGTGGATTTCCCTCTGTTGCATTTCTACTGAATTTCATTCATTGAAAATGCTCAATACATGGCAAATATTTGGGAGACCAGTGCCAGAGCAGTATTTTGTATATTCTGTGGATGGAAGTGTAGTGGGAATCTGGTCAGCAGTGTAATTGTTTATATTCATTATAAACAATCTGTGTTATTTGGCAAGAAACCCTGCCTTTCTGAGTTGACTCTCGTTGTTGCTGCTGAGATAGTTCCATCAGCTGGTTGTAATTTTACGTTGGGGGCATACAAAAGCACACAGTATTTCTTCCAAATTATCTGTGGCAGAAACACGAAGAATACACTAAAGGCCCCTTACTCTTGTGGGACCTCTTTTGGCCCTCTTTCAATAGTCTCTAAGGGCCATAAGAGCATGCATAATAAGTGTAGTTTGTGTGTGCTTCGTAGCACTGTTATATCCTCTGCATCTTCTTTCCTGCTTTTAATCTCCCAACTACTTTCAGCTTAAACAGTGATAGCAGATACAATAACGAAGAGAATTGCTATTGAAGGTAAAATAGGGCATGAGATGGGGGAAAAGATCTTGCTGTGAAAAGTCAAACCCCTATTTGCCTTTAAAGATGATACAAATAGTATAGAAGCCATTTTCTGAGCCCTCTATACGAGGCTGAGTTTATCCCAGACATTTAAGTGTGGTTTTTGCAAGATGCAACCTTGCATTTGTCCCAGCTACCCTGCACCTGAAGCATGCACTTGTGCTTAGTATAAATATGTATTTGTGCTCCTGCCTAGAACAAAGGGAGTGTAAAAGATTTTCTACCTATCAGATATTTGGGAGATTCCAGACGATCCTCTACTGTGTGAGGAGGAACGTCATCTTTTGCCTTTTTTTTTTTTTTTTTGCCTGAAAGAGCAGAAAAAAGGCCTGACAATGAATTAGCTAGTAAGCTTCATCGTTAGGATCTTCCATCTCAGAGTCTCAAGTTTTCCCAGAATGGGTCAAAGCAAGGACTCAAAACCTGAACTTTTACATCCCACATACGTGTTCTAACAACTAGGAACTCGTCACTCAAAAGGAGGATTTCTCGGTCACTCTTGAGCTTTTTGATTTTGTAGGAATAATTAAATATTCATTAAACTTAATGAGAGATGGATTCTACAGTCCAGCAAGTTTCAGCACTCACCTTCGGTGTCACTGATGCAGGTTTGAGTCTCTGCTCCAATGACTCTTTGGACTGAACAGGCATGGCTGAATTGCTGGACTGGGATTGTTTTTGCTTGACTGACAATTTCCAGGAAAAAAAAGAAACCCTAAACCAAACTGTTTGATGAAAGAGGCCTGACCAGCTCCGCACGAGCCCTACCACATCCCTGCCACTTCTCTGACCACAGACCCGACCATACTTAAGCATAAATATTACAAGAACATGTCCAGCCAGCAAGCAGTGTTTTCGAAGCGCATTTCATCAGCATGAACAGTTTTACTTCCTCTCTCATACTGACAGCCTCCACTGCGGGGAATGTGCTTGTATTCACATCTGTGCCTAGAGATCACAACTGCACAAGAACATGACAGAATTTTTCCACACACATTAGGTGCTTTAAAAATTTCCCAGTAGTTTTCTGTTTTCCCGGCTTTCTCCCCTTGTCTATTTTTGCTAAGCCTCTGCCTGTCAGCTTCAAAGTGAGAAAGACTCTTATTCTGAAAGTAGCTGTTTCTGCTCTGGGAAAGCACATTCACTTTGGCTGTGATCTTCCTCCAGGAAGGTGAGTCTCTGCTCTCAGCTTACACCCAGGCTATGCCGGCTCCACTGAGTTTGACCCAAGGACAGAATTTAGCTCCTTGTAATCTCTGGTGCTAGAGGCTGAGCCTTAGCTCTCCTTTAACAAGTTTGGCTCTTTCCCCATCCTTCCTGTGCTTGGAAAGTGCAGGAGGAGCTTCTCTAAATTTTGATCAGGCGCTTTTCATTTGTTCAGTCCTTGAAGAGCAGGATTTGTTTATTGAGGATTTAAATTTCTCTAAAGTAGTGAGAAACCAAATAGCGCTGCTCTTTAAGCATGCCTCCACATTTAGAAAGCATTGGATTACACTTTCCATTTGAAGATTTTCTTCTTAAAAAATAATTCAGACATCCCTCCCGAGACCTTCCTGGCACTGCTCCCCCCTTGTAACCCAATCCACCTCTGCCTAAGAGCACAGCTCCCTACTTGCCAGGTGTGCAGGCATGTTTGTCACAGAAAAGAGGTAATGCATAACCGTTGGCAACATGAGCTCTGAAAAGGCGTTCAAAGAGAGCTTTATATATTTTTGAGTATTAAGGTGTGTGCTGTTTGTTAATGGAATTCTGTATTTCTATTTTACTGTAAATGCACCTTTTCCTCTATCAGCTGTGACTGAGAAATTAATTTTATTGACTTTTGGATGGCTTTTGATTAGAGATGGATCTCTTCCCACAGGCATCCTCTGACATCCTTCTTTTACCTGAGTGCTATCAGAACTAGTAGGAGGCAACCACCATTTCTATTTGAATGAATTCTCTTGTTATTATAGTGTGAGGCACTCAGCATTGTCTGACCCTGCAATCTAGAGGCCCAGACTTTCTGCTCTCCTGGGAAATACTTCTGAAAAATAGTGATAACTAAGATAATAATAATTCTCAGCACTCCTGTAAAGCTTTTAATCCACTGATCTCAAGCCAGATACTGGCACTTACTATTAGAGGAAAGCTAAATATGTGGCATGAGGGATCCTATCATTTGAAGGAGGAAGCCTGCAGAACACTGTGCACTGGGCTGTTACAAAGGACAATGGTCAATTGTATTGGGTAACACACTGATCTCCCTGCACTTAATGGCAAAATGACTTCAGTGGAGCCATAAACACAAAAAAGTGTGAAAAACATCGTCATGGTCTCTGTATTCAAAATACGCATTTTGTAGCAAAGCACTGCAAACTGTAATGCAGATGTTTGCTATCTCTTGCATGTCTTGCATGTCAGAATTATCATTTTTGACTATATGGCTTCTTTGTCTATCTTATTTCTTTCAAATTAAAAATTCATTGATACAACTTAGTAAAGGAAGTGAAATATTGCAAAAATACTCTGTGAATATTGTCATTGGATTTACTTGCACACCAGATTTTTTTGTTTAGATTTCATAGAAAGTTAAGGAACCTCTTTTTTTTTTTGGCACCAGCATTCATGGTAAATGGCCTTCAAAGTGTAATTGAAGAGATTGTGGTGAAGAAAAAAATTAAATTTGCATGTGTACATCCCGGTGTTTGCTCTGGAAAAGTAGGTAAACACATCCAAGTAGGAGGGAGACAGATAATCATGTACCTATATGACAAACTATAGCTAATCAATGCTACATGACTAACAAGTACCTTATAGCCTCAAAGACAAATTACAATCAATCCAAACTGCTAAGACTTGGAAAAAACCCCATCCTAATTCTAAAATAGGTTTGAATAGCAAACACTTCTGATGCAGCTGTGATCTGCTTATGAATTTCTACAAGCAGAAGGAAAAACTAAATTTCCCTGATAAACGACTTATTGTTAATTATTCACTGAGTCCCATTCTCCCACCTACTTTAATGAACTCTAATATAGTGAATCTTAATACCCAATATAATGAAAGTAAATTTTCACCCTCACTGCAGTGTGAATGGCACAATTACTTTATTCTTTTATTCACAAAGTGTCAGTCATCCATTTCAACTCTGGATCATTCAATAGAACTAAGATGTGCAGTGAATGCGATTCCAGTCATGTCATCCTGTTAGTGGAAAGTGATTCTCAATAGCACTTGATGACACGCTGCTGGATTGGCTCAGTGCATTAAAACAAACCAAATTATTCTGTTTTTATGTACATATCGGTACTTGTTGACATACTAGTAAATTGTTTTAATAGCCTGTACTCATGAAGGTGTATATCTTTGTAGTTAAATTCCAATACATTGTAAAGTATACTTTACATAGAAAATATTAGTCTCTCAGGAAAACTGTAATCACAAAGTTTAGACTCAAAAACCACAGTAATTCTAACTGCTTTATCTGATCTTTGAATAGCCATCATAAGCTAGATGCGTGTGACTGAATCAGAAGTGGGTCGTCCAAGAGGCAGCTTTGGAGCTGGGGCAATATAATGCACTGTCAGTTACAGCCCAATTGAACAGTTTTCCACTTATCTATTTGTGGCCATAACTGCAGCCCTGATGAAAACCAAACCAAGATGTTTTTTACTTAATCCTCAAAAATAATTTCCTTTAAGCAGTCTTTAGACCAGATTCATATCTTATGTCAAACAAAGTAGATGATGAATACTTCCCTCAGTTAATACCACTTTCACGCGAAGGGTGTGCATTGGCCTAGCAAAGCAATAAATAAATCCACAATGATGAATATTGGCACCCTTTACTCCTTATTTCTGCCTCTGCTTTCAACTCCATGCTGCCATGCCAACTCAGACGTACAGAAAAAATTCTTAGTATGTGTCCTGTTTATGAAGACTGACCTGTTTCCTCCAACTTGTGGTGGTCCTTAAAGCTTAGGAGGAAATAATTCACCTCACTAACCTTTAGGGACTTTAATGCACAGATGACTTGCTGATGTTTTTAATTGGTTCAGCTGTACAAGTTTGATGTGGTTTGCTACACTTGCTGTTTTTGTTATGAAACATCAAAACACCCAGGAAATCTTATTTGAAAGCACATCCAACCTCTCATCTACCCACGCAGCTATTACTGGATTGTGGTTTTAAAAATTTGGTCAGAGGGGGGTCTTCCAATTACCAGATTAATTAAGATTCATTCCTTGAGTCTAGGTATTGCGGAGCAACAGACATTGCTGATGCCAGACAGAAACTTTGCCTGGCACTAGCATATCTCGCTGATGTACCTGTTCTTTGCCTGATTGCGTTCACATCCACCTCTCTGTAGGACTCGGTGTCATCTCTCAAAATAGCTGAACCTTTGCCATTTAAGCATGTGATCTGACTCCTTTCAGAACAGAGATAACTCCTAAAAGCCCTAGAAAATCGGCGTCTTCAATTTGAATACATTCAGCATTAGAAATATATGAGCTACATCTACTTTGGGAGGGGATGAGGTGATGGAGCATTCCAAGAATGGGATTGGGTCATTTAGGGGTCCCTTTATTTTAATATTGCATAGTTTCTAGCAGAACTACAATCATGCTGCAAACCTGCCTTCAGGGTAGCCAGATCTGAAAATCTTACAGGAAGGATCTGCAGGGTGAAGTTACTCTCAAAATTGCTAATTTTAGCTGCTAGTACATTGGTATGTTTTATTCTACAGCATAGGTTGGGAATCGCTGTATGGTCAGGGAAGAGCTATAGAGCTACAAATGGTTTGTAGTTTACAAACACTGATCAAATGTGGTATTAAATAGGCAATGCAGATTTCTTAATGGGATTGGCTGTCCATTTTGCCCTAGTCACCTGAATGTCTGTCTCCTTAGCAAAACTTTTGACAAACGGGAGAATTCTTAGAAAATGCATGCTTTTGTTTGATTCCATCTGAACGCTGAAATTTTTTGTTCTATGAGAATATATAGAGAGAATAACAAATCTTAGAACAGTGTAAGGCAGTAGAAAAGAAAAAAAAAAATAATCATACAAATACTGTGGAACTGCCAGCACACTGGAATCCGGAGATTTAAGGTTGTCATGGTTTAGCCCCAGCCAGCAACTACGACCACGCAGCTGCTCGCTTGCTTCCCTTGGTTGGGATGGGGAAGAGAATCTGAAGAGTAAAAGTAAAGCAAAAGCCGCGTGCACAAGCAAAGCAAAACAAGGAATTCATTCACTACTTCCCATCGGCAGGCAGGTGCTCAGCCATCTCCAGGAAAGCAAGACTCTATCATGTATAACAGTTACTTGGGAAGACAAGTGGCATAACTCCGAACGTCCCCCCCTGTTCCGTCTTCTTCCCCCAGCTTTATATACTGAGCATGACATCACACGGCATCGAATATCCCTTTGGTCAGTTGGGGTCAGCTGTCCCAGCTGTGTCTCCTCCCAACTTCTTGTGCACTCCCAGCCTACTCACTGGTGGGAGAATGTGAGGAGCAGAAAACGCCTTGACTGCTTAGCAACAACCAAAACCACCAGCGCGCTATCAACATCGCTTTCATCCCAAATCCAGAGCATAGCACTATACCAGCTGCTAGTAAGAAAGTTAATTCTATTCCAACTGAAACCATGACAGAGGTGGTTTGCAAAACACAAATGAAACCTGATATATTGGTTACAGACCCTCATGTGATGGGCTTTGTCCTTCAGACCTCATGGATGCTTTATAACACATCCTCAAACTGCTAATGATACATCCTCAAAGTGCAATGCTTCATTTTCTGCATAGAAACTATTCATTGGCTTCTAAAGTGCTAGAACTCTCTGCAAAGATGCACTATAACCATTAACAGCACAGGGAAAATGGGATTTATTTACATTTCAATCGCTGATTAAACAACAGTATCTAATATAACAGTCATAACTGGACTAGGGAAAGGGTAGAGGATGCAGGATTCTATACTCTGTATACAGAATGTAGAAATAAAAAGCCCTTTTGCTTGCATTTTTCATGATGGGAACCTGATAGACAAGGAATAATGATAATGGCAGAAATTCAATGGATAGATTCTCTTCTGCAAGAAAGAAGCCAGACCATACACAGTTTCTCTCATACTAAGAACGCACAGGTTATTAGGCATATGCAGTTCTTGTATGTGTGAGACAAAATGGGCCAATGGAAATACTGTATTTCATTAGTATATTCCACTTGCTATAGAAAATAATACAGTTATGGCAGGAATATGATAACACTTTTTTTCTTTTTCAGTAAGTGTTATGTTTTATAATACTTATTCTTTGAAGAATATCTAAAAGATTTGGCTTTGTCCTTATTTTTGTTTCTCAAGGGTCAGAACTTGTTCCCATTAAAATCAGTATATTTTGAGTTTGACTTCAGTGGTATCAGGGTGCAGTTCCAGCACAATCTGTCTGTAGAATACTGTATTTATCCAGTTTTCGCAATTCAGTAAATACTATTGATCTCCTCTGCATAAAGTGTGTGGTCAGCTAAAGGGTGCTCATCTCCAGTAGAAATGAGCATGTTTTATTGGCTAAACTGTTTAAAGGGTAATATATCAAATATGCCAAAAGTATATTTAGCAATACCAGAGATTTTACAAATTTTAGTCTTCGTTTCTCCATTTTTTTTTTTTTAAACACACATATACTGTCCCAGTAGCAATCCCAACATCAACTGCTGCATACCAAGTCACTCCCACTTGAATAACGTGATGGAAGGGAGGAGGTCGAAGGAACAGGGACTAACCGGGTTTGGCACAGGTCTGGTCTGTTCACTCAGACACGGACATGCGTCCATTTCTGATTCAGGATGTAATGGCTTACTCTGATCAGCCAGCGGAGCTTCTTCCAACAGTCACCTCCCACCTCTAACCCTTCAAGTCTGCACATTTTGCATAGTGAGGATTTGCTTTGGCTGAAAGGAAGGAGGGAGGCATTGCCACGGCAGTTCACCTGGCAGCCTGGAGCGAACAGTACCTTCTTGCAGGCAGGCTGTAACAAACCACTGGAGGCAGTAGAGAATGTGTGCCCACAATTGTGCTTTTTTAAAAATCAGGATGGAAAAAAACAAACTAAATGCAAAAAAAAAATCCTTCTCCATATTTTCATATACAAAATCCACTCCAAAGTTCATTAAAGTAAATAGCTCGAATAATCATTGAATCAGGCAGTCTTTATATCCAGGACTGGAATTACGATCCAGTATTAAAAATTTCTGGAGTGGAACCAGCTCCAAACCTCTGGCCTGCTGCTAATAACACAGCATCAGGCTGCCTGAAAATATTATTCCATCCTACTGCCACATACAAATCATACAACAAAGAAGCTGTTCATGTGAGAACAAAGCCTAGGAGCAACATGCTTGTTGCATCCATTGCTTTTCTTTGTTTTTAGTGTTGGACTTTTTTTTTTGTTTTAATGTTCACAAAAGCTGTTACAAATTATTTGGGTCTTAAACTCCTCTCGGCTGCATACATGCAGCTCCCAGTGATGTTAGGAGAAAATAGTCGCTCTTCACATGAATGATAAAGACAAATGATGTGATTCATCTCACCTAACTTCAGCCGTAGGCACTTGGACTGATAGGTTCAGTTGAAAGAATTTTACAGACTGATAAGGTCCCAGTCCTCCTGGCTGAAGAGATGAGTGCCCTCAGCCCATACCACTGGTCATTCCTTTTCCTCACCTGGGGGTTACTGCTCCCTCCAGTCGGCCAGCTCACCTACATGTGGGAGCACCCACAAAGTTATGCCAATCAAAGCGAACCAGGTTAGCTTGTAAAGGTTCATATAGAAGGTATCAGTCTCTTTCTGCTGCAGATGAAAGAAGCCTACAGAAAAAAAAGATACGATAGGAGACTGAGCTATTACAGATCATAGTGAAATACGACATTGCTCTTGTTAAATTACATACAAAACCTCACTGACTATTTTAATTTCCTTAACATCACTGTGAACTGAAGAACGCTGTCTTATCTCTGTGGCCAGCATAAATGCTGGTTTTCTTTTTTCCCTACATGTTTATAATTAGTTTATTTTTGCAATCCATTAATTCTAACTTGTGAATTTTATACTGTAACTCCACAAAACCAGCAATAGTTGCTTTCTATTGCATTCACTAAAGCAGTACTGCTTAGAATGGTAGATACAGAATTTAATGAAGAGAAAAAGGATGTGAAAAAAATGTGGCTTCTCATTTATTTCAGCTCAAGCCCTTCCCAGGCAGAAAATGAAGAACTGTGCACTTTTGGTGAACAGCTTTAATTGCATGACAAGAAGAATGTAATCAATCTCTGCTGTATGCATTGTTCCTATGAAAATTTTCAACATCCACTGTTGAAAAAATGCAGGGATTATTTTAAAACAATCATAATTTATCACAAATATTTAGATAACAGTTTCATAAAGCAAAATGAACTGCATCTATGTGCTAAGCTGCTGGTTCTGCTGTTTTGAATAGTTTTAATAACTTTTCAGAGAAAGACTATAGGGATACAAACCACTAACAGACTCCAAGCACAAAAATGACAAAATGCCTCCCAATTCAGCTGTGACCAGAAGAATGGGATGTTTCTGGGAGGTCTTCATCCACACCAGATGTTTTCACACCCATTATTGAGAAGCTTAGCAGCTTTCAGATGGCCTCTGCAAATCCCTAGGGCGTTTTCAGACTACTGGAGGATGACTTTAATTTGCATGTTAAAAGATAGGCAGACTTGCTTTATAGGTTGCTTTGCTGCAGTCCCTCACAGTTTGCCCCATAGGTAAGACATTCCCCGCAGATGGCATGATAGGAGAAATGGGAATTTCTTCTCTACAACAGCCTCTGTTTGTTCAGCATACAATTTTCAAAGTATTCAATGTTTCTCTTGGCAAGCGTAAATGTACTAAATATACACATATATGTACCCATACATATGTATGTATGTGTATGTATGCATAAATTCATGGGGAAATTTTTTCGTTCAGTGAAGGCACCTGTTACTGATCAGGCCTCCAGGGGAGCCTGACCTCAGTACCTTTTCTCCTCAACGAGCAGGAGGGCGTCTCAGGGCTATAAACATGCATGGCGTAACTGCATAAAATTAGCTCAAGGGCTTGCATATTGCAGCTGTGAATTGCACGAGCACCTGAATGTGTTTTACTTTGGCAGCAAGAACGCAGAAAGAACTGAAGAGGGTAGTGGGCAGGACGCCAGAGAAGGGGGTCTCCCCTGAACAGGCAAACCAGTCTAAGGCAAAGGCTGAGTCAATCACAGTTGAACACAATGCATTCATCTAACTGGATTCATCTGCTAATAGGACATTTACATTAATTAAAGTTTTAAAAGCATTTGCGAAATTTTGTTATTGATAAAGGGAAAAAATAGAACGTCCTCTGTATGCCGTGTACCTACCTAAATTAGCAACTAATGAAAACAAATTGTATTTAAAGGATTTTAATATTAATTAAGTTAATGATGACATATTCCAAGTAGTACACTTAGAATCAGTCTGTAATAGCAAGCTAACAGATGTTGGCATTTTTATTATTAATTATACATTTCATTATCATATGATGATTGTCAAACATCATTTGACAGCAAAAAATGTATAAATGATACACACGTTTTATATTGTAAAGATGATACCGTGCTTGATTTTTTAATATGCTGACTTTAATATGCCAAATACAAAATACTCTTTGTTTTGGCAGCCTGAAATATACAGACAGCTTCTGCATAACTCCAAAGACTGACTAATCTAATATGGGTTGAAGCTCTTAAAAGGAAACAAAACGAAACAGCTGTCACATTTGAAGGTGAGGCATATATTTTAAGATTACCTCAAGTAGCAACAGAAGGTAAAAAATATCAATGTATATATTTAAAAAGCGTCATTTGCCTCTGTCATTCATATGGTTATGAAACAAATGTGTTGGGAAATACCGATGCTAACAAGTTGCCATCCAATCAAGATAAAATTGGGGCACAATTTATGCAATATTTACAGCCTGCGTGCATTTTCCTTAGAATTTGTTTAAAATTCATAAAGTTTCATCTTTAAAACGAAGCACTGGAGTTATCTTATTGATTTCAAATCACATTATATGTATCATTCAGAATGCAGTTTCAGCAAAGCCTGCTGTAGGTACAGTAAATATCTCCAAAAGAACATTTGGGGAGGAAGTGTAAATCTCTACTGCATGTCAGAGCAGACAGATCAGAGCTCTCCAAATCAAATACTGGTACACTTATCTTTATAATCACCCCGGATTTTTTTTGCTTACTGTTTTCTAGATCAGCATAATCTTTGTTCATTGAATAAATGTTAAATACTGTAAATGACAGTTCTCCGAGGGCTATGCTAGTCTCAAGACATCATTTAGTCTAATATAATCAAACAGCAGTCATGTCTGAGAGAAAGGTGAGACTGTTTCATAGTCAACTCGATTTTTTTTTTTAAGAAAAAGGCTCATTTAGTAATTGTTAAACAAGTCATAAACATCCTTGCCAAATTCCATCACTTCAAAAGGCATGATTGGTAAATGAAAATGGATCCAAATTACCCTCTTTGCTTCTGCAGGGCATGGAGTGCTCGAACATAGTAATAATTCTGTCTTCCTGTGTCCCTCATGCACATGTACCATTTCAGAATTAAGTTTTTCCAATGATCTCTTTTTCCCCTTTGTTCAAGTTTCACAGTTAGACCATCTTTCTCATTCTGTATTAGCACAGTTCACAAGAAGGCTATTTCAACTTCGTTTTCTCACACTTATCTGCTTAAAGTGCACATAATATATGTCTGAAATATAGCCATTATCCAGAGCTCTGATTGTAGCAGGAGATTACTCTTAGCTGACTCACAGAAAATTGTTTAACCCTAAAAAACTGGATTTTAGACACAGGAGTGTTTTTGAAACTTCATCAGATTGAAATGTATCAGATTGTTAGAATAAACTTAATTTCTTTTAATTAACCAAGGGACATTGTCCCTTGGATTTTTAAGCGCACAGCAACAACACTGTGGTAGCTACTCAGCAAGTGGCCACTAAAACCACCAGAGCTACAGAGGCTGCATCAGCTGGTCATCTGTGTTAACATCCTCTTCAATTATTACTGTGCAAGAAGGTTAAATATTGTATTTCTATTTCTCATTGCTATGGATATGCTTTCTTCATTTCTCTTGCATAGACAATGGAAAATGAACGGTCTTTTCCACATGGTATTTTTCATGCAATAGCATGATACTGAACCGCTGGGCTTCCAAGTGCCCCAGAGGCAATTTGATTTGTGGCACCCCTTTTTCCTGACGTCTATAGTAAAAAAACCCACTCTTTTAGCAGAAGATTTGCTCAAGGCTGAGAATAAGGAGAAAAGGATGATATTTACACTGACATTTTCTAAGTTGTGCCATTGCCGGAATGTTCTGCTTTTGTAGGATTACTCCTAGAGGATCTATTCAGGGTTGGTTCTGGTCTGGTCTTTTTATGTTTTATTTACCCTGTGCCTATTTATTGTTTGCAAAATACACTAAGCGTGGAATCTCAAAGGGTCATTTTCCATTGCTGCCCTCTGCTGTATTATCAGCAATCTGTTCTCCAGCATGTGCAGAAACCAGGCATGATTCAAGGGCATAACGAGAAATTTCTCAACGGTTTGCGGTCACAGTTTTCTTGAGTCATGTGGCCCCGTAATGATTTTCTAGGAAACATCCCAGTCCATTCCTTGTTATCAGGCTCTTGCTTCTGTGGCTTCTGTGTGGATATCATCATTCTTTCCTGGACATTAGTGTTTGACATACGATACTACCCCTTCAGCCTTGCCTACAGGCCGTATTGGTGGCACGCATCCAGTGACGATGTTTTGACCTAATTGCCCACAAGTAGTATTGAAATTCAGCGTGGAGTATATCAAGATCTACTTTCATTTCATTTGACTTTCCATCATGAGGAGTACTGTGAACCTCTTATCATAAGCGGTAACAAGGCTTCTTCTTGAATTACTGAGCCCCAGCCATACCAGGACCTGGCAGATTTCCAGCACAACCTATAAACTGGCTGAAGCTGAGTAAACAAATTATAGTGAATTTATAGTGCACAAATTTAGCCTCTCATTCTGTTTGTGATCTGTCGGTGAACAGTTTACAGCTTGTTTTGCTTCATTCATAATTCAAAATCTTTTGGCAAAGCATTTCGTCAAATAATCCTCTACTTGTATGTGGTGAGTTTTTAGCAAGTCTTTGGGATAGTCAAGTCTCAAGGGGTGTTAACAAATTTTCATGGAGGCACAGGCTTCCATCCCTTTCTTTTGACTAGGTATTAGTATTAGGCTTGTTCATATTCAGCATTCCACAAAAATTTCTGCCTGCCTTTTTTGTGGGGTAACGAGAATTTTTTTGTTAGAACATAATGAAGGCATAAATGTATGTTATACAAGCAGCCACCAAAGAAAAGAAAAAGCCCAACAAAACCAAAGTCCATTGCGCTGAGATTTAACTGCAAAATTGAGTCACAAGCACGATGACAGGTTTGTAGCCTAAAGGTCTTTCCTAAAGCAAAGTTTCAGCCTGTTGTGAATCCTATTGGACTAAATCTTAACAGAAGAAAGTGCTTAGCTGTTCAGTGTAACCTTCAGTATAGTAGAAAATAACTCGTATTTTCCCTTCCCAAGCTAAAATCACGTTCCTCACAACATAAACCTAAATCCCATTGACAAAAGATAGGACTGAAAATCCTATTGACAAAAGCTAGGGCTGACTGGGCAAGCATATTTCAGTGCAAAAGTTATGTTCTCTAGTGACAGATGTGGCTACACTGGAAAAGTCAGGGTGATGCCAGACACCAGTACTCAGCAAGCATACTAACCCAGAACCTGGCTCCACCATCACCTCTCCTTCCCGCTGTAGCTGTTGGTTTAGCAGCTCTAGTGCAAGGACTACTTCAGCTCTTTCCAGGCTCCTATCTCATCCTCTCCTTTCTTTTGCAGAAGCTACAATATGAACGCTTAAAAAGTGTCATAAAAGGATAACAACTAAAACCACACAGCTCGCTTTCTGCTCTTGGTTGTACAATGTAGCAATTGTCTTATCACTAGATTTTATTAATATTAATTTATTAATATTAATACCCTAAATGCACCCTTCCCAAATGGGTGCAGGCCCCTTAGATATTCCTGTTTTGCCACTGTATCTTTTATGTAAAGAGGCTGTCATTGGTCAAAAAGATTACCCCAAGTTTCTCAATTTTACCAGTGAATCAGGGAATAATGCACTCTTTGCTTTGCTCTACCTGAATTTTACTTAACAAGCTGGATGAAATACAGCTGGATGTAGAAGGCCATCTCAAAGCCTGTGCATCTCTTAAGCTGCATTTAGATGTCATTTCAGGTTTATTTCAAAGACAAACAATACAGACTTTGGGATGGTCTTCTATACAAGACAAATTCTACCTGTCTTGAGAAAACTCATTTATGTGGGTATCTGTGGAAGGAAAGACAGAATACACTGGAACATTGTCAAAAAAAATCCTTTTATAAAAAAGCTGATGGATGCTAATTCAAGTATTAAAAGCAATTATCCAAATGTTTCTATATTTGCTCAGCTGTAAAGTTAGCAGAAAGATTGGTATAAAACTCAAGTAAAGCTTTAGAAATGTTTTAATGACATATAAACCAAGAAATTTTCAAATGATCACAATCCAGATGGTGCAATATGCTTTGGAACATGGTGGTAGTAGTTCATCACAAGACACTACCATCCATCCTGGCTCTGCACCATCTGCATTCACGAAACTCAACCAGACCTCTTATCCTGACTCACTAACCTGCTGCCAGGCATCCGTGTTTAAGGCAAATTGCATAAAATTATCAAACGCATTTAGAAAGCCTTTTTTGCTTCCTCAAAAAATGCTGTAAATACCATAATGCCTACAATGAATTAACAGCAAAAAGTCACACTGTATGTGTCTAAGATGGTCTGAATTCTAGATGATCTTGCGTTACAGGTAAACTTGATTAAACCTTGCATTAGCTCATAGCAACCCCAGGTCCAGTTCTTGCTCCAGATACATATAATTAAACGGTTTCATACATTTCCCTCTCTCTCACGCACACATATGCGACTGGCAGCATCAGCTGATTGCTGTTTGGAGGTCTGGGAGCTGTACCTTTGCCAATGCTGATATACATTTGAGAGCTGGAGCACAGAGACTAAACGAACTGATTAGGTTTTTAGATGTGCCTTGGAAATGGACTCTGACCTGAATTCACTTCTCTCTGCTTGAGATTATTTCACTTACCCTCCTAGCCTACCATGAACAACCAGCAAATACAGTATTTCAATACAGTATTTCAAACACCGTCATTCACTCTTAAAGGTAGATTTACAGAAAACCCGCAATTTTAAACAGAAAATGAATGCTTCTACAGTAATGACAAAAATACTATTTAAACAAGAACTGTAAGAACTTCATACTATCCACAAGATTTTCTTAAAGTTGGAAACTAAATTCACAGACTGAATATTTCTTTAAAATTAAGAGTCCTTTTGCTGTGTTAACATTTTTCCTTCTGTGCTGTTGCAACCACTCTCCCACTCCTTTATCTGACTGATATGGTAATAACAGGTCCTAGGGCCATATGTTCAAATACATTAGAATTCATGATGACTTTGTTCTAGTTTCTTAGTTCTCATTAAGGCTGACAGTCTTCAGGGAAAATAAGCTTTTCTAGCACAAGTTCCTTAACATCGTAGAAGATTAATACACACAAATACAATGTTTGACTGCACAAGTGTTTGTGTACTGATCGTAGGCCTGATCCTGACCACACTTACTTCTGGACATGTTGGAAACAGTTGCCTTGCCTTCAAAGGGAATCTCCTGGCAATGAAATTTACTGGTTTGAGCAAGAATTTCCAGGATAAGCCCTAGATATGTGTAGACAGGAGTGAAAACAAAACTTTGGCTGGAGATAACGGGATCAGAGTCACAGAACAAGCTGGCACACGCATTCTGAAAGCAAGAAATCCTAACCTAGCCCTGACCCTGGCCGGCTGCAGGCCAGCTATTCTAACGATTGCCCTCAGTCATACCCCTGTGGGCAGCCTGGGCGAGACCTTCTGACTTAAGATGTACCTTTGTAGAGTGATACTGAAGTTAATGCAAATCTTAGCAGTACCTGCATGTTAACTAGAGGAGGCTGCAAATGTTTTCAGGGTACATAAAATTTACAGATATGCAGTTTCAGAGGGCATTAAACTATTCAGAAACTCGAATCATGTTGTAAAATAGTTTGGCCAAAAGAGTAAAATCAGAGAAGTATAAATGTTATTCATTGACATTTTCTAGGTGAAATATTTTGACTTTTTGTTCCAAAATGACATTGCATTTTGAAACTGACAGACCCATTTGGGTTTTGGGATGAAAAAGAGGTAAATAACCCTCTTACAAATAAAGTTCCTTGTCTCAGTTCAGGCAAAATGTTTTGCATCAGCTGAGACTGACATTTAAATATATTTTTTCCAGGCTAGGCATGAGCAGAAAAATCCAGCTCTAATCTTGACACATCCTGGTAAATGTATAAAACCAAACAATTGTTTCCAAATACGTACACTATTGGGAAAAGCAGCATTCTTGCTTCAGCTTTCAAGCAAGGATGCAGTTGCTGAATTGGGTTACTTGAAAATCACCCACCATTCAGTTTTATTAAAAGGTCTTTCCAATTAACAAAACAGCTGTGTTTAGGATTACAAAAAAACAACCCCAGACTTCCTTAGAGCTTGTCTAGCCATAAATCTGCCATTAGACATGCAAAGATTTTCACCTCCCCTCACATAAGACGTTCCAAGGTTCTCCTGGCCAGCCTTCAGGACACAGGGTCCTGTTTTATGAAGTTAAACTACTTTAGTCTGTGACCTTTAAGATTAACTGTTTGGGGATTTTCTTCTCACACATATTTTTAATCTGTTATCCAATTCGTGCCATTGTTTTAGAGCAACTGTGTTTGTGAAATGCACTTTGTAGAGCTTGAGAAAAGAAATAAGTGCTAAGGAAGGCTTCTTACTTATACAGCGAGGCTGTGTATTACATTTGCATAATATGATATCAGAAGAAATAAATGGCACCAGAAATAGGTGTATGGAGGCAAGCGCTAATGAGCTGTGCAGAACAGGGAAAGACAGTATTTTTTCACAGAGGCTATGGATCTACATTTTGGGAGAAAGAAAAGTCATAGAATTTTTCTCTAATGAAAACCTGAACAAAGATATATTGGATCACATTTTTTTCACCAGAATTTGTTAAGATGTTTACAGATCTAATTCCGAATATTAATAAAACATGCATACTACGCTGTACAGCCAGAAAATATGCCCTTCAGATGCACAGTGGAGCACGGTATTGCAGAGGCAGTTTAACGTGCTAGTTGTGCTCCACTAACATTACGTAGAACAATGAATGTACCTGAGAAAGTCTAAGATGCAGGTGCATATGTAAACACTCAAACATGAGAAAAACATTATCACTGAACAGGGTTAGCCCATGTAAAACAAAGGGAACCTAAAGCAGAGGAAATAAAGCCAGTTGGAATTGACCTGCTCTGGAGATCTCTAAGAGATGGTGGTTAGAGTATGACATTAGCACAGGTTCAGTGCTCTGTTGCCACATCCTTCACTTGTGATTTTTTGACCCAATCTATCACTGTGCTGTGTACAGTCATTTGAGAAAGGGACCAAGTTCATTCATCTGTTTTTTCTATTTGGAAGAGGATACTCTGTCGTGCTAAGCATGCCTCAATTTCTGCTTAAGTCAATGGGAGTTTTACTAGTGACTTCTGTGGGAGCAGAACTAGCTCCTGTGCTTTCGCAGCTGCCAGCCTTCACCTCTGGTAAGATTAATCAGTGTTCCCCAAAGACTTCAAGACCCACTGATTGATGCTGCAGCAATACAGCAAAGGGTTGAACAGGGGAAGGAAAGACTGCACAGTTTGTAGTTGACAGCAAACACCCCTCTAAGGTGTCCTTCTTATTAGAAGTCTTCTATATGCAAATGTAGAAAACCAAAAAGACTTGAATGGATGTTAAAACACCAACTCATTAAACCCAGCTGCTAGTTTCGCTGCTCAGAGAAAAGCGAGAAAACCTTTCTTAAAAAACAGCTACCATCACTACACTGATTCACTGCAAGGTTTTTCTTGGACAAACATGTTCACCGAAGAAACAAAACAAAACCAAAGCCCAAACCAACAAGCTGTCCTCTCAATTTATGTCGCTTTTACAATACCTTGTATTATTGATGGGACATGGCTACACAATGCTTTTTTTTATATTTTACCTTTTTTGACATTACACAGAGAGGAATGCGTAGTGCACAGCCAGTCTGCACAGCCAGATAATTTTATATCCCACTCAGATGCTGGAGTATATATGGTCCCATGGTGAGTACATCCAATAGACTTTTTTCTTCAATGGGGCTATAAATACAAGTAAAAGCAAAGTACTGCACATAAGGTACCTATATATTGCTTTAGTGAGGAGTGAAAGATGCCATGGATTTTGGTTGTGTGGATTCATTCTCTCTTACAGCACACTGAATAAACTGATATCTTTGTTCATGGAAAGGTGAATTTCTCCATGGCCAGTGCGTTCCGAAAAAAAAATTCTCTAAGGCATCAATTACAACTGCCTACCCATGGCACTTTTTGCCCTGCTATCACTATGGCATGGGATGCAGTTAAGGCAAATTTTAGTAAGGTCTGCCACTTTCTTCTGGTTTCTCCTGGTGACATTTTAGAATGAATTTTCCTGATATGTGTTAAGCCTGATGGTGAACTATTTTGGAAGTTTCCAGCTTCACAGTTTACAGTTGTCATTCTCATTGCTAACACTGGCATAATGGCCATTTTGCATATTTTGGAGTGTTGCTAAGGTCACGTAAGATCTAGACAAAACTGTGTGAGAAAAACAGTAAATTGCTGTTTTGTTCAAAACCTTCTGTCAAGTCATACTCTTGGAATCCAGGAAAAATTCTGAAAACAGAGAACCCCCTCAAAACCTGTATTTTTCATAAAAAGTGAGAGGCACAGAAATGCAACACTGAAGCCTTTAGCCTACCATAGTAATACTGCAGAATCTTCTGAAAGAAGCAAGTATGAAATCTTGTTGATCACTTACATCTTCATGACTTGTTTTTACAAAAAGTCAGGCAGCCTAGTTTTACATCATATTTTAACAGTCCAGCTTGGGTTGGAAAAGTGCCTGACATAAAGAATACGTAAGTCTTCTCTGTTATCGAATATATAGTCTAAATCCACAGAAGAGTACTTCATACCTCAAGTGGTCCCAGTGAACTCACTGCGGACCTAGTTATACAAAATTTCGGAGTCTTGTCCTAAATCTGAAGTGCCAACAACCAAAAAGGTGGCAAGGCAGTCGTTTGTAATATGGCAGAATCTACAGTAGTGGCTTAGTCAAGCTGCATATGGGGAAGTTTTCAGCTGCCTTTGGGTTACAGCACAAAAAGGAAACAATTCTACTGCAGTACAACGAAGGAAGTTGTACTTTTGTTACTTAACTTCTGTAAAATACTGATTTGCTTATGAAGGGGCATCTCAATATTTCCTCTCTTGGTCAGAACTGAAAATTCTTCTGGGTTTTATTTTCCATCCAAGCTACACTTTAGGAGTCTGACCTACACACTGAGGTCTGTCTTCCTCATTAGATGATTTAGACTGTGGCATACTTCTGATAAGTACCTAGACGCATCTCTAAGAAATCAGCGTGCGGAGAGAGAGAAGAGAGAGGTAGTACCTGCCCATGGATTGGACCAGACTCTGCTCTCAGTCACAGCACAGCAAGGCTGGAAGGATCTCATGTTGGTGTGGCATCAGACAGACGTGTACATCTCCAAGAGCTGCAGCACACACAGAGATCCTGGGTCTGCTGCTTAGCTGAGCTGGCACACTCCTGCATTTCAATGCTGTCGTGTAAGGTAAAGCTACCACATAAACTGGAAACTGTATAACTATGTTGGCACAGCATTGCAGCTGAACTGTAAAAGACCTTTGTTGTAAAAGACTCAAGGCTACAGGCCTGATGGGCTTGGGGCTCCCTGCCCCTCCCCTCGCTGGACACTGCAGACATGCCCTCTGGCAGGCAATGCCTCTTTCTCTGCACTCTATTATCCTTGTGGGGACCAAGTGCACCCCTGATCTGTACATCAAGCAGCAGTCCTGTCCCTTTCTACATCCAGCTCATTTATGTAAGGGTTTGTTCTGCATTTTCATTGTTTGCTTTGCAAGGTGCGTTTACAAGTTTCAATCCTGAGAATGAAGTGAAATCAGATTTTGCTTTCAGTTTCTTAATCCATAAACCACAATATTTGTTATCTACTTTTTCAAGGGCCAGTGTTTTGGCAATGGAAAAGTCTCGAAAACACAACAAAACTCTTATATAGCAATCTGGGTTTAGCCAGAAAGCTTTGTCAACTCTGGCTCAGCAGAGTTAGTTATCCTGGTTAATTGGATCGATGGTGACAGCTGTAATTACTAGAGATGAGATTGCCTGTACTGTAATTACACTTCAATCTTCAATGTGAGCTGGACTGTAGAATACATACTGCAGATTCTCCCAATTACAAACAGGTTATGGAGAGCGTAGTACTTCTGTGCAATCATGTTTGTTATTATATAGAATAAAAAAATATGGCACCAGCTAAAAGAATTGTTAATCTGAAGCAGCTTTGCTGATTCAAAGGCATTAATCCACAAAGCTTTACCACTACGTGGTTTTTCAAGATAACCACACTATAGAAACACAGAAGGGTTTTTAAAACTTAAATAGTTACTAGCTACTCAGCATATTACAACTGCCAGTACTTGCTCCAATATTCATGTGCAGAACAAACCCTCCTTTCAAAACCATGCATTAAATATAGGAATAATTTTTAATTTTTTTTAAAGTCCAATGTAATATGGAAACATATGCTATGCCTGTACAAACTTGTTCAAAGAACAAGGACAAAGAATAAGGAAACTGTATGCATATGGCCTTTGCTTTAGGTTTGTGAGATAACAACAATGAATGTAACTTGAAGGAAAAAAAAGTGTTTGAAGGCAAAAGGATGCTGAAACATTTAGTTTCAAAACTAGTGAAACTAGTAAAGACAATATTCTATCCTGCTTCACTGAATACTTAGCCTTCTGTGGTCATGGACTCTTGTTTTGGCTTTTCTTGAGGGCTCCAAAGAGGGAGGATTATATATTTCTCTGATTAGGTTTAAAAGTGTTACCGCTGATTTGAAACCACATCTACATACGTGTATTAACTTCTTCTGTTTCACAGGAAGGCCACGTCACCTTGTTTTTATTCAGCTCTTACTCTAATTTTGCTTATTTTTCAGCGCTGATTTAGAAATATCTATGATTCATGTTTGGGGGAGAGGGGAATGAAGCAATATATCTTTTTTTCCTCTTTTCTTTCTTTCTTTTTTTTTTTTTTTGAACTCCCGAGGCTCAACTATGTCTGATATATTAAAGAACACGTAGGTTTAATGAAACCCATTTATGATTTTATGAGTAAAATCTGTCCCTGAGCACCACTTAAGCTCACACGTATGCCAACACAAGAGAACCGAAGTGGTATGTCAGTGAGGAAGAGGTCTTGCTCCTGCTCTTTGCAGAGGGGTGAATTTGAGTTTCTAGTATTGAAATACGCAGTTTTGCATTCATGCAGCCATCACATTCTCCTTTGCAAGTGCCAAGTGATGGCACTGCAGAGAAAGCAACCACCATCTGTCTCCACTGCATGTGCTTTCCATGCAATGCTTTACAGTGGGAAGAAAGAGCAACTGCTCTGGTGGCCTGCATGGTACGGAGCAGCGGCTGGGGGAGAGCGGGCAAAGCTTTGACTCGCCACAGCAAGGGCCACTGTGGAGGGAGACCTGTGCCAGGGAAAGGGCAGGTGCACATTAACTCCCCACTACAGCAACTGAGCCTCGAGAACTAAACTGATTTCCTGCATCATCACACATCCTCGGATCCAATGTACTGTTTCCTGGGGCTAGTGGCATATCCACAAACTGTTCCCAGATTTTGTGGAAAGAATCTATTTTTTATTTCACACACAAGAATTTTCCAAATAATGTAGCAAATTGGGAGGGGAAAAGGGAGAGGTAAGTTTTCTAGTCCAGTTCAAACCAAGTTTGAATCTACTTAAAACATCACTTGAGTGTTAGTATGATAACAATCCTCAACACAGTTTCACTGTTCCAAATAGATACTAAAAGTAAATGTTTGGATATCATATATTCTGGATAAAAATTATTTCTAATTATAGCCATTTTTCTTTCACTCATTTTTCTGTGCATAACTTGCAATTACCTTTTTTAACAGTTTGACTGTAACTATAAAAACACTGTGGAAGATTTTTGAATTAAATTTACATTATCTTATCAGGCACTGTTACTGAGCCTTATATGATACAAGCTATTGGGTATATTAGATTTATTTAAGCTATTTAAGCTATGATTTCCCTAATCTTACAAATAGGTTAGTTCACTGTTGTCTATTTTGAAAAGTTTGGTTTTGTATTTCAAAATGAGTCTACAAAATCCTGGTTAAAAGAAAATGCCTAGGCATACATTCAACCTTAAGCATGTGATTCCTTTGAAATAAATGGTTCTACTTACATATTCAAAGGTAAGCATGTGGTTACTGCTTTGTTGAGTTGGGGCCTCAGACATTTCCAGAGATTTTAATATCACATTTGCAAACCAGATGGTAGTGCCTTAGTTTAGTAACAATGGAGCAAAGTGTCCTTCGTTTATACTTTAATCTCAGAAAATGAGATCAAGACATTTTCAGCAACTAGTTGATTGATACTATGTGAAAGCTGAACAACCTTGTTAATTAGGCAGTCCTGCTGGAGTGTCTGAAGTGCACTGCAAACCATAATTAAAATATAACATTACAGTGATCTGTGGAGGCAACCTGCTTAAACCCTCCCTGAAGAACAGCCTTTCCTGAAGGTGCACTGCGGCATTAGAGGGGCAGACAAAAGAGCGCTGCCATGTGATCCAGCTACAGAGGTTAGCAGCTTGCAGTTTCATAAAAGGATTAATCAGACTGGAAAACCAAAGACAAAAACTGGCTTTCTCCAGCTAAAGATCTGAGTATTCAGCAACTGCATTCCATTTTATTTGTTTGGATTCCCAGTTCACAAACACAAACAAAAAAAGTAACTTTCTGGACTCCAGGAGGCTCACACTAATGCCTTCTGAAGAGATCCTTTTTGTCACAGCAGAAAGACACGGATGGCTGATGAAAGTTTCTCATCTGCGCTGGCCCAAGGCAATGAATATTCAAGAGATGCTTACCTTACCAAGCGGACAAAATCTTCAAGGAAATTGGAAGAGGGAAAGGAGAGGGAAGCGGGTCAAGGTCATATAATAACATATGCTGTGGAGTTTGAATTTGTTGAGACCATCCTGAAATTACTCCATTACAGCTGCAGTGAGAACTGCAATGGGGAACTTCAGCAAACCAACTTCTTTAATAAGTTTTCCACAGCTACTTAGTAACTTGCTTGGTTTGCAGATCACATTCCGTATTTTCAACTCGCTCAGCAAGCTTAGAACAAAGCTCACAGATGGATGCGCTATTTTGATGTGATTAACTGTATATTTGGAGATAGTCTTATTACACTTTTGCACTCTGTATAGAAATGTCTAGTTTAAAATAACACTGAGACGATGTTTCCGTAGTTTTAATTACCGTCAAAATTTGTATCCTCTTTCTGAGCTCTGGAGGCTGATTTTGGCTTGGATATTTGTTTTGTCTTTACTCAGAGACACTTTGTGCAATTGAGAATATCCTTTCCGGAAATGGCAAAATGTGATTTAAAAAACCCATTTCAGTCAAAACTCTGAGTACTGGATAAGCCATAAAGTGTTAAAATAGCCAGGACTGCATACATTAAAACCCCTATATGTTGCTAAATTTAGTTCAGAAGATCTTTCTCTACAACAGTATCAGCGTCCCTGTAGGTAATATTGTTTCTAATTCGTTACATATTAGCAATCAAAACAGTTTATCTCAAAAACTGAAAAAACAAAACAACGGAAGCATGTTAAATTTCTATCATTTATTTAAAAACAGTAAAGAACGTGTCTTAAGTTATCAAAATTACCATAGTTTTATTGGTTCTAAGCTCTGGGAGGAAATGTGTATGCAATTATAGAATGTCTTCTGCATCCGTCTGCTGAGTTTATAGTAAGAATAAATCGTGGTTAATCATGTACAGTCTTGTATTTGCTCATAACCACAACAGTGATATGTATGCATGGAGCATCCTGCTGTTTGTGATTGGATTTTTCCTAATTCATATAGTATTTCATGTTTTGCTACTGATGACACAAAGCTTTCAGTTTTGCATATATTAAATACAATCACATTATTAAAGTGACCAAAGTTCCCAAACCTTGCTGATTATCATAATGTACATATAGATCAATGTATTTGCACAGCTTTGGGGGGGTGGGAGGGTTACATAAATGGTAATGAATATTAGGCATGTCTCCTGATAAAAAAGCAACATATGCCCAAAATAGAAAAGAATATTCTTACTTACAGTTTGACATTTTTGGGTTTTTCTCTCAATTTTCAAGTGCAGATTTTTTAATTATCCTTGCATCCAATGAGGAAAATTCCCTAGGCACTATCTGTTCTGAGACTGACTCACCTTTGTGGTTAATGTTTTTCCCCATGTCCTTGCCTTTCCAATATCTTTGATAGCTTTAGTCTGAACAGTTGAAGTGTCTGTCTTTTTAAAAATGAAAACTAAAATGCAGAATTTAAATTCTCACAGAATTTAAATTAAATTTAAATTAAATTATTAGATTTAATTTTGCCTTTCAAGTACTAAAACAAAGCAGACGTGGTATTCTTTGAATCCAGACTACACAAGGAGCCAGGCCATCCACAACGTGAGAGCTCCTCTAGCTCTTGGGTAGGTAGCAGGAAGGACATTCCAACCTTTCCATGGTCTTTGAGATAAGGAGTCCTAGTTTTAATTATTCATTACTTGGATATATCCTCAGAGATTAGTACTTGTGACTATAACTTGTCACAAAGCTGTCCAGATAAAATATATCGCTACTACTAACACTGTTCTACTAAATCAAAAAAAGACTTGTGATATGCCATATGGTTATGGTCAATAATAATGGAATCTAAGATCTGGCTTGATGCACATTTTGATTTTCTTGTTTGGAGTGTATATACAGAAGAACGCTATCTGGGGCTCTGGGCCTAAACCCATGAGATTAGGGGGAGACATGAGATCTCTCACGCTCAGTTTCAGAGGCACTTTCCTGTGTCTATGGATACACTCAAAATACAAACCACCTCATTGCACAGAAATACCAGATGCAGAGAAAACAGTTTTCTACTGACTGAATTTGCTCTTCTACAATTTTTTAGGATATATTTAGATTAAGAATTAATATTCCAATTGGTTGATTTGCAGGGAGTTCTGCATGGTATTTAGATGCTAATTACTGCACAATTAGAGGGCTAAGGTCAGACACATCTTCCAGTAATGGAGCACAGAAATACACAGTGTTAAAATATCAAAATTATCCACAAATACAGATATGAGAAGGTTTTTAAAAAGACCACCACATGGGTTTCCGCAGTTCAGAGGCCAAACTTTGCTCTTGTTAATTATACTTAAGTCAAAGGGAACAAGATTTGACCATAATGACTACAGAGCAGAGCAATGCAGGTTACATGCTTCCTCACACTGTGAACCAGCATGCACACATTTGGGTTTTTGGCATTTGTGCTCTCTCTCTTACTCTCTTCTCTGGCCAAACACCACATGTGCCCGTTCAAAATTTTTCACTACCTACCATACAACAGATCTGCATGTTTCTTACTCAAACATTCAAGGAGAGATTACTGTGCAAATAGAGTTAATAGTGTATCTACCATGTCTTACATCCTGCTCTGAAATCTGGATGAAGGAGAAAGATTTCTAGGTTAAGGAATGCTGGCATCAGAAGGCAAAACAATCATAAAGCATTTGAGAACTGGGTGCACAGACAGGGCACAATCTGTTTTATTACCATCACATCTTATGATCAGAACCTTTGCAAACGCAGGCTACTGGAAATGCACGTATTTTTATTTTTCAATGTGTTACAAAGAGGTAACTCGGGTTCTTTTCTAGTTTGAAACATCTATAATCTGTCCTGCATTAGGAACAAGGGTTTTGTTTCCTTCCCAGGAACAGGCTACCTCAAAGGTGCTACTTTTTGCATTCAATACTGCTGAAATGATATCTAAATTGGAAAACTGATGAAATTATATAGGAAAAAATACCTGCTTTTGTTTTTAGTCAGGAAAACAGTGCCTGAATGGAAAATAACTAATAGGACAAGCAGAAAGGAAGGTGGTCCTATGCCCACTGCATCTTGCTGAATCACTTATGGGCACAGGCAGCAGCACCTGGCTCGGGTCTGGTGCCGACCCTTGCCAGGGAGTCCTGTTGCTGCCACTGCCCCAGCTTTGTGAGTATACATGGGAGAGGAATCAAGGTCTGGGGAATCTTCCTTCAGCCTGAGTGATGAAAGGCCCTTGTCCTGAATAACAGGATTAGCTTCACTGCTCAAATGAATGGTCTCCTGCTCTATTCAGCTGTGACCAGAGCAACATTCATCAGCAACTGCAGGACATCTTTGTCCTTCTAGGGAAGGCAACGATGAGACTAAGTGGAACTTTTCCCTAGTAACTAAGGCCATGTACAACTTGGGAAATCGAGGGAAAATTACACTAATTTTTGTTTCCCAATACCCCCTTTTTCAGGGGATTGAGGGCATTTCCATTTCTATAACTCTTATCTGAATAAACACCAGCTGGAAAGTATTTTTTCCTTTTTCCTTTAAAAGAAATAAGAATGTAAAGCTGCTGGTCTGACCAGGTGAAATTGCTGTTTAATGATAAGACAGGAAAAGGAGTAGCATCAATAACAGAAAAAGACAGAGTAAAGTTTTCCGAAATTCACAGCTCCCTGAAAGTTTTGAAAATATATGATCAGCTCATACCTGTGAGTAACAATACTTCTTTTAATTCACACCAACTCACCATGAACCAGCCTGTTTTCGTAAGTAATCTTCTCTTCTGAACAGACAGTATGCAAAACTAATTCAGGAGCATCTTAAAAATACTCATGGAGAAAAATGAAAGAAATTCAACCACTGTTGACATATTCACCTAGATCTGACGGCAAAAAGGAACACTAGCCACTCACAGCTCTGGCAGTACTGATCCCTCAGTACAGGTATCACACACCGTGATATGCTTCCCATTGCCTTTCTCAGATATAATGACATCTAAGTCAAGAAGCCTCAACCTACTGCTCTTTAGCTTGACCTCAGTGTCAAGACAATGATGGACCAAGGGGAATTGTTATCAGCAACCCCTGGATGTCACACTCTCTAAGGACAGGCAACCACAAATCAAACACACATTCTCACAACTGCACCTGCCCTTTTCCTAGCTTTCCTGCCAGCCTCCTCTCTGGCAGGTCTCCAGTGCCACAGTTTGTCAGGTCCCGTCTCCCAGCACACAGTCAACATGCTCACCCACAGACTGCTGGCTGTGCAGCCACCTGCGGCTGCACTGTGTATGCCGAGGCTTAAAGGCAGTTTGTACAATCTGAGCTAACCTGAGTTCCCTGGCTCCTTCTCTGCGTTTGGTATCCAGACGTCTTCTCCTTGGCCTTGCTCCTGAAAGTGGAGGGAGAATTTTCACCCTCTATGAGCTCTGCCACAGGAGGTTCCTGTGTCATGTGGCTCCTGCAGTGCCCGTTTTAACTCGCCTCTGCCCCATGTTCATATGAAATTACCAAGGGTGTTTTTTTCCTTTTGCTGCTAAATGCCACTCTGTTAAGACCAGTGCTGTCTACACTGCAGGCTGCCTGCACTCAGGCCAGCTCTGGTCTTCAGGCTTTGTACCAATGTTTGCGCAATGCTGAGGTACTGTTGCCAGCCTTAGAATAAAGCTAATTTCTCTGGGCTTAGCGCTCTGCTTAGACCTTTCACAGTGGAGTTGGGTTGCAACTGGCCAGCATGGGGAGTGCTCATGGCATGCCCCCAGCCTCACAGTTCCTTGTGGAGGAGCTCAAGGAGTCTCACGAAACAGCACAGAACTGCCTGGGCTGGTCCCACCACTCCCACTTGTCTTAGCTTTAAAAAAGACGACTGATGTCTTGGTTCTGGGGAATGGTAGAACTGAAAATCCAGCTAAGTTTCAATGCCTGCCAAGAATAAATGTTTCACTAACAGAAATATTTTTCCCTCTTGATCTTCCATAGCATGGCTGCTCTGTGGCAGTCAGGAGTGTGATGAGCTCAGGGCCTGAGAGTCCTTTTAAAATCAACAGTTATCCACCAAAATTGGGGCTGCTAGGAGTTATATTGGACACAGGAGTCATTTTTAAAGTATAGCCCATGACAAACCTGATTTACAGATTAAAATAACAATGTTATGGCATTTATAGAATGTATAAATTTAAAGCTGAAATGTACTAGCCATAAAATCTTGGATGCTTTTTTGTTACAGCTGTGACTAGCAGCAAAACAATACAGCAGCTAAGCATCACAATTAATAATCTCCAAGTATAACACATTCAAAAAATCAGAGTCCCTTTCAGAGTGTGTTACCAGGTGACATGAACATTGCATTATGTCATGTCACATCAGACTTCCTTCAGGCAATAGCTCAGAGCTGACATAAACAGATGCAAAAGACAAAGCTGAGAACGTTTAGTAATACAGATTCAGAGAAAGACCATGTGGTCTTATTATTCAGGTTTAACTATAGTTCTGTATTGTATATTTATCACAAGGCTTTCACTTTCCTTTAGCTTGATGCACAGACAAAAAGGTCACTGAGAAATCTAGTCCTTAAGTGTGTATACTATAGTATTTCTGTACTATTTCAAATCAGAACTCACCCTGTGCTCATACACTTTGGTAGCTAGCCATCAAGAAGACAGTTACAAATCCTTAATTTCTACAACAACCTGCTCCCGCCTTGGCCCTGCAAGCAGATACACTAGAGAGCTTGCAGCTAGTTCTGGCACTGAGGAACCCTGCGCCAGGGAGGGCTGCCGGGCTGCTCTGCTCTCTGCCTCCCTGCACAAAGGGTCAGAGAAGGCTCTTTAGCTCCTGATGGAGAAAACATGGGTGCCACATCCTTTTGTGCTACAACAAATGTGACAATCAACACGAAAAATACATAGTTTACAAGAGAGATTTTAAAACATATGCATTTTTTATGAAACGCTTTCTCCGAGCAGGCAAACCAGGACATTTTGCAGTACCAGTTCTCTCTCTAGCATGACCAAAGCTTCTCAATTAATTTCCATTAATGGGTATTACTGGGTCAGTATTTCCCATTCTGGTTTGAAAAAATTCACAGTGGAAAACCCGACATTTGAAAAATGCAAGGGGTCAGCTGAGGGAGCAGACCCGCGGTGTGGGATCTCAGCCAAGGATAGGCTTCAGTTCCCATTGCCTACTCCCTATTAGAGACCAGTAACAATTCTGCGTGCACTCTGGTCCATGCCAGGTTTGTGGAATTAATGATAAAGTTAGAGTTAGGTGCTGCTGAAAATAAAAATCCCCAGAAGAAATGCTCAGAAAAACATGCAAATTGAATTCAGTTAATTGTGGCTGCTACGATGATTGTATTTAATTTGCAGCATCTTTTGATTGTGTATGGCAAGGGACAGCATTGGCACCACCCTACTAAGAAATAGCTAGTCAGAGAATACAACGGTCTGCCATTTCACATTGAGTAATTAAGTGTCCTGCTCACCTTGTTCACCTGAATAGTAACCACTGGCACGTATGCAAAAATCACCCATCATTCCTAACCCCTCCTCAGCAGGATGCATAGATCACCATCCCCAATTTGCAATTAGGGAACCTGAAGCCCAGGTTTAAACATTGCTGAAGTAGCAGAGATGAGAATAATTACTGTCATGGTCTTACACAATTTCCACCCAAGTCAGAAAAGTGAGAGCTCTGTAGTGAAGTTCCTGCCCCACAAAACTCAATAGCTAAACTCCCTCCTTACCCCTGTTCCTATTTACTGAACCATAATAATGACAAGGGAACTATTTGCATGTTTAAAGAAGCAGAACTGAATGCACATAGACTCCTTATAATTAGTTTCACAGCAGCTGACTGTAAAAACACGTAATTTAGGTTCAAATAATATATACTTTTAAAAAAACCTGAAATGCACCTCCTTCTGCTTTCTGGCTCTGAAACCATAAAAACCAGCACGGTGTGGCTGAAAAGCGTTCAATGCAAAAAAAGTAGAATGCTGGGTTTTGGATGAACATATTGTGAGTCTGAAAGCTGTATAATCAATTAGCATCCTACTGGAAACCTGACAGCCTGTCGCGACCCATTAGGAGGTATTCTGTGCTGTCAATAGCTGTGGCTATAGGGACCACTTACACAGATACCAGGTAAGCCCCTACAAAGCAGAATATGATAAGGTCAGCTCTTTGTTTTATTTCTAAGTGCTTTTCCAAGATGTTTTTCTCTTCGGTGGAATGAACATGGCAGTGCAGCTAAAAATGGCAACACTGTATTTCAGGTAAGTGGGTTGAAAAGTCATTCTCACTGGGAAATGAACTCATGACCTTTTCAATGAAAGGTAAAGCTCAAGTCGTAAAAGTTTGCATGTAAGATGCACTAAATATATCGTTGAGTAATAGCTCAAGAGGGCAATAACAACATAGCCTGCCTAACAGCTCATGCTAATGCAAACATAATGTGTCATGTAAAAAGAGATTAATCAAGTTTTCTTACTGGAAAACTGACAGCCTGTCGTGACCCATTACGAGGTATTCTGCGCTCTCAATATCTGTGGCTACAGGGACCATTTATGAACTGACAAATTTGGGTGACTGGTAACACTAAACCAGGATAAAAATAAAGTCTGAGATGGGAGTCACATTTCTGGTCCTTTCCAGCACTCTGCCTACAGACATTTCCCTTTCATTCATACTCCTTAATGTATGTACATAGTGTGCACACGTACATGCACCTTGTGTTAACTGCAACACAGTGCATTAACAACGCAGTTAAAGCAGAAACCTTTACTAGTTCCTAGAGCCACTGCTTATTGTTTTATGATCAGAGGTTCATAAGCTCAGTTTTCAGCAAGGAAGCGCAATTAAAACTGGTAAGTACTTTCAAACCGTATCTGATTCCCTTCACAAAAACATAGAAAACAACATAGTTCAGATTATAATTTAATGTCAGAGATGAGTAAATAAGATTTAATGACAATATCAGCACTCTTTGATGAGGGCAACCTCAAGTTGCTGGCTCATCTCTTCTATAAATTGGAATCCACTCTGATTAGACTCCATTTGGCATTCTGCTGTGCATTAGTCAGTTAATGTAGTGCTTATACTAGCTATACTTAATGAGGCAGCAGGCGTGCCTTCGTTTTTAAGCAAAAGCTTAACTACATGTCTATAGCTGATTTCGTAAGTGAGACAGCAGATCCTCAGACCCGGTTTGCTTTCATCTGAATGTTTGAAAATATTGTATCCTGCAGTGGAAGGTACAATATTGCTTCCTAAAAAGCCAGGCTGCCACATGGAATGTGCTATGTTTTTAAAAAAAGAAAAACCCACAAAATTCTTCCCAAGCCTTCCACAGAGTAATAGTTTCAGATATCTTGGTTCTCCCTCTGCTGCATGTATGAAGGCAGTGTTTTTCCTCCATGTGCATATCACATTGTGATTACTTTATTAGGGATTTACTGGTTGAAGTAGCTAAGTGAACACTAAAAAATTTAAGCAATACATTCACCTAGCTATGTTCTAGAGTAAAGGATGTTTCAGTGAATTAGAGGCTCTTGAGCTAATTGATTTAATGGCCCTATATAACTCCAGACCATCAAAAAATACTGGGAGACTAATTATCACCCCCTTGCCACTGCAGCTGTTTATCCTAGTGCAAGGCCAGTGCAAAGGCTACCAGATCAGAATAAGAGCCCTACGCATTTATTTCAGTAAGATTACAAGGTATACTGTTATGATGAGTTGGGATCTGTAACTTGACGGTGGCTGGCCCATCCAGCCTTAATTAGTTATCTTTTTTTATCCCAAAAACTCCACAAATCATGAATATTTTGATTAAAAAATCCCATCACCCACTCAATTAAAAATGTTGGCAATGTAGATGCATTATCATAGTGTATTTATCTTTATTTTTACTGATAGAAACTGTGCAAACTGATCTTAATGTAACAAACCACATACGAGATCGCTGAGGGTACAAACATCTCCAACAGTAGTGTTGTGGCAGTTTAGGGGGATATTTAGCAGTGGAACAAATCCTTGGCTGGGTTTGGAGTCCCTTTTGGGTTTACGTCGTACCTGGTTAGCACTTGATACTAGCTTGGGCATATGCATCATGAAGTACAGGCATACCTTTCCCTGCTGATCAGAAATACTTCATTTTAGCAGTGACAATTTCAAAATATTTTGAAGTTTTACTTCATTGTTGGACATGACGTTTGAAAGCAGGCAACATCCCCTACTGTCAGTTAAAACTGACTGCTAGAAAATCACTTCTTATTATATACATTCTCCTTTAATTCTCAGTCTCAAGTATGATAGTTGGCATAGTTTATTCTGGTGATAAGATGTTAAGCTTGCTCTGTGATTATGTTACTAACATGGGTATAGCACAAAAATAGTAATGAAAAGTCAGTAAATGTTGCTATGAACCAAAAACTTTGATAGGCTGCACTATTCCACCAAACTATTCTTGTCACAAAATATTTTTAGAAGTCAAGATTCAAACAAATTAGCTGGCAGGTAGTTATCAGCAGTGAAATCTCAGAGAAAAGCAAATATTTAGATCCTTATATGCATAAAAGAAAGCTGCACAAGTGCAATCTGAAACATGATAAAACTATAAAGAGTTTCATTTACAGCAGCAGCAGAGATAGCAGTATGAATAAAGTCAGGCATGACTGATGGGTTTCAAGTACCCTCCTACATCTTTCTTTTGTATTTACTACCACAGATGATCATTACAACAGAGTTAAGGCTCACTAGTGTGACACAATTTCTCACAGAGCATAATATACTTCTAAATTTAGATCTTGGACATCAGACAATAAAGAATTAGAATTCTTAAGTCTTAAGATTTCTTAACTGTTTCCTGTTACTTAAATCTGTACCACAACATTTAGCTAAGACTATGTAATTATTAAACATTTACCATTTAGCATAAGTACTATGGAATAAAGTCTAACATCTCTTTGCTAAATCAAATCTCAGCTGCAGGTAGTGAGAACTAGATATACTGAAATGCTGAGCCTGCTCCCTTCACATCACCCTGCACTCGCAGGCGGTTATCCTCTCATCAGTCTCACCCTGCCTTCCACCTTTCCCTTCGCTAAGCCCAAGAGAAACCATTCTCCAACATGGCCTTACTCTGCGGCCAGCCTCCTGGTGAATAAAAACCTATGCACCTCTACTGACACCGTGGACTCCACCTTGAAGTGTACTCCTTCAGGACAGGAATACCTCAGTCTTCATATTCTGGTCACATAGCTCCCAACTGGTCTGTGTGCAGATAATGCAGGCATTCAAGGCAATGTATGCAATGGGGATTGTTCATGCTGTTTCCGTCTCTGTAATTTTTGACACTTCATTTATTGACCAATTTGTGGGGAGTCTTGCCACTTTAGGGAATGTCAGAGACCGTACAGCTAAGGGGGTTAGTTTGTACCTTAGCTGAATTGAACCACAGAAAAGAAAAACTGAGGTTAGAACAGACCGCTGCAGATCATCATGTAGTCCAAACTCTTGTCCAAAGCAAGTCTAACTTCAAAGTTGGAGCATGTTTCTCAAGGATTTGTCCAGCTGTGTTTTAAAAACCTCCAAGCACAGAGATCCTACAGCCTCTCTGGGCAGCCTGCTCCCTGCTGCGCTGCTCTCACTGTGAAAAATTATTTCCTTATGTCCAACTAAAATTTCTCTTGTTGCAACTTGTGTTTATAGCTTCCTGCCTTTTCACTGTGCACTTCTGAGAAGGACCTGCCTCCACCTTTTCTGTAACACCCTCTTTAGGTAGCGAAAGACTGATTGTATCCCCCTGAGCCTTCTCTTCTCCAGGTTAAACAAACCTAGCTCCCTCATACGTTGTATTTTCCAGCTCCTGACTATCTTAGCGGCTCTCCATCGGACCCTCTGCTGTCCCCAAAACTAGCTGCAATATTCCAGACACAGTCTCAGAAATGCCAAGTAGAAGGGAAAGATCAGTTCCCTTGTCCTGCTTGCTCTCCAGCCAGCTGTCCTGCTCTACAGCACGGCGAGAGCATTACATCGCAACCTTAAGCCTACATTAGCAATATTTTTGGGCAGTTTACATTGATAAAATGTTGTTTATATGGAAACCAAGAATTTTCTGTAATCATATATATTTCATCCGTTATTCTCTTACCTTACCATTTTCCCTGTAAACTCTGATTATTGTGACATCTTGGCAGGACTGTTTTGTGGGCAGTTCTTTCCCAATTCAGCTAAAGCAATGTGACGAGAAGCAGAAGAGATTGCAATACGCTAACATTTTAAATGTGCTTTTGAAGAGGCCTTTGGGCACAGATGTTCCGTAAAACTGTATATTATTATAATAATCTGCTGAAGAGTGCAGCTGTTTATTCAGGGGTCTGAATATTGAAGACTCCCTAAATCTAATGATTCTGAGTCTGCCCCACTCACTGCACTTCCAACACTAATAAGAAATACAAATTTGAAAAATCTGTATATACCAATGCACCACGGAATAAACATTGACTTACAGTATAAATGCTGCTAGAAGAAATCTTTCATATGAAAACCCTTCTAAATACAAGTGATGTCAAAAAAGCTTCTAAGGAAAAGACTCAAAACCACAATGCAGAGGTACTACTTGAGTTTAATGTCTAACCCACAGAAGTACATTAACAGTAGATGCCTGCAGGCATTCTGGCTTGAAACAGAACTGATACACGTGGCCAAGAGACTCTGGTTCATCAGCTTTCCTTGAGACATGGTGGAGATACAATTTTAACTTCACGTGGCTTTTTGGACAATGTTATTGGTCATGATTTCCTGATAGTAGTTTGGAGAGGGGAACAATAATTTGAACATCAGAAATGTCCAAAAATCCATGATAAAAGTATAAATGTCACTTTTTTTTCTTAGATGATGTGGCAACTCCTTGCTCAAACAACTTCAGAAATGGATTACTAATCTCATCTAGGATGCCGTGATTGAACAATTTCCTGTCAGTCAAAGCAGATAAGAGACTGCAGAACAGTTAGAAAAAATCATTTTAAAGCTGTAAACTATTCTCATCTGGACCCACAACTATTTTGCCTGACTATAATAATCTCTTCTGATTTTGTCCCCTGGAAAGCTGAGTAGAATCTGAAGCCTTCCTGTCTTTGCTATATGGGTGCCACAGTGAGAATTTCCTTGGAAAGCTTTTCCTTATGTACTCAGCTCATCCCCAGCAATGAGCACTGGGAGCCCTTGGAGCACCTGGCTCTTTAAACAGATGTTTGGCACATGAGGCTGGGGGCTGCCTGCTGCAGATAAGACCGTGAACAACCCAAATCACAATAATTATTTGCCTTTATCAGCCTCAACAGGGTTCAAACTGGCATCTATTTAATCATATCATATTTACCACTATTGTCAGGAGCAAGCCCTGAGAAGTCTCCAGAGGAACCTGCCTGTAACTCTACAAACCTCCTTCTGAGCCTGTTCTTTTATACTACGTCATGTTCTCAGCCCTTTCTGAAAAATCCAGATTCTCTATATCCACCCAGTAATGAAAATATGTTATTCTTAGAGATATTAAATTCATATGCTATTGTAATTCCAAAAACATTGTGTTCCACTGTGGAAAAGCATTATTTGTTCATCTGTTCGTGAACTCTGCAGTCTGTAGGTTCACTGGGGACTAAAATACTGCTGAAACCCTTTGCCTGCTCCTCCTCAATTTTGTGGAGAAATCTAACTGGAAACTGTTTTCACTTTGCTATTTTAATAGTAAATGCTTTACTTTCCTAAACAATACATGAAGAAATATTTGAATTACAGGGGAAGCTGCTTTTGCAAGTAGGAGAGGGTTCATGTCGCCTTGTACCAAGACTCAACAATTCCCATACCTTGTGCTTTCAGGGTTGTAAGATTCTCTGTAGAAATGGTTGTCCTTCATCTTTGGTCTTCACAACTAGGCCCATGTGAGGTTGTAACTGCAAAGCAGCTGGCAGTGGGTTTCAGAGGGGCTGTGCTGTCTCCGTGTGCTCAGAGCCAGTGAGGCTGTGGGGCTGTCCCAGCGAGGCTGAGCCTCGTGCTGCTCAGGAGGCTGCTCCATGTCACGCAGGCAGAAGAAAACCCGTTAGAGGATTAGTGAGACTGCTGGCCCGGCATAGCTCAGTCACTGCTGGTACCACCAGAAACCGACAGCATGACTAAGAACCAACTCTTACTCACACGTACAGCTGTCTTAGCTGCCATGTGTGCACATTCCCCAGGATAGTCATCCACTTCAAGGACGAAGAGGCCAGAAAAATAAATGAAGTTAGTCCAGGCAGAGGTGTTTCTGGCTACAGTATGTATTCTATGATAATAAAAGATGCAGAAACCATCAGTCCTCCCAGCAAAGCACCAGCTGGCTCCACATGCTGCAATAATAAGCTCTGCTCTAAAAACCTGGACTTCCACATCATGCGTACCAAGTACAAAATCATTAATTGGTCTAGAAAGTGCCTACAACCCTATCTGTGCTTCTGAGTTACCACACAGTTTACTAATGCAAAATAAAAGAGTACTTTTAAGTTCAGTCTGCTAGAGCAGTACAGTAGTGGCTTAAATCTCAAGAAACTTTCACTCTCCAATATTTTATACCCTGCCAGGCACGGTTATGTAGTATAAAATCATACTTAGCAGAAGGTCTGATGCCACAGTAGATTAAGAGTGGAGGGAAGGAAGAGCTGAAGAAGTAGTAAGAGTGGGTGCAATGACATGCATCTCCACTTCTTCCAGTACATAAATTTATCATATTTTCCCTAAGTCATTAATTGTCTTGTTGCTCACTAGCCATGGAGCCCATTTGCTTTTGGAACATCAGCAGAGAAAGAGGGCCGCTGTTAAAGGACTACCAAGTGTGAGTGAGCAATGGTTTCCAAGCGCTCAGCGAAGCGAAATAAATTTTTACCGTAACAGTTGATGGCACCTCTTCCCCCAAACACCTGTCCTTCTGCCAAATTTAAGCTTCCTAGCCCAACCGCTGTGGCTTTTGAGTTGTTCAATAGTCACATGCAATTTTTATAATGGGAAAAGTAACCTTTTTCTTCACCTCATTCTCAAAAACAATGAACAATTTTTTGCTCAAGCTTTATTAAAATTAATTTTTAAGCATAATAAAAAAAGAGTCACCAAGGATGGGAAATTTTTGCTTGAAAAGTGAAAGATTCAAAAGATAAAAGCAGCTACTCAAATAACCCCTGAGCAGAAATGGCCTTGGTCTCAGGAGGTTGGTATTTAAGCTGGCATGTGATTTTAAGCACTTCAGTAATCCCTAAGAAACAAAAAATCAAAAAATCATGTGCTGGAAGTTACGCATAAGTACAAAATCTTGCTAACCTGAGACTGTGGACTGTAAATATAAGCCAAAACCAAATAACTTCTATATTAAAGCTTAAAGTTGCACACTCATTCAAGATGTTTGGGTAGACACAACTTAATGCTGTTCTCAAATTGCTACAGTATTTCACAGAGTGCTACGGTAATATATTCTGCTGTATACAGAGTAATGTTAATTTTTATGCCTTACAGTAGAATGTGCAGTGAAGTCGAATTACAATTGCTGTGGGAATCATAACACTGGAAAACATGTCTAAATCTCAGCTTTAAGGCCATGCTAACATATCTTTTACATTTAATTTCCTTTAGGAAAAAAAAAAAAAGAAAAAGAAAAAGGAACAACTGCCTATTGTTGACTTTGCCAACAAAAAGAACCAAGATGTTCCAGTATGGGTTATTTGGGGATCTCCGTCACATTCCTGCTTGCTCTCTTACCAGTTTGTTCTTAGTAAATACTGCTGTTACAGAGACACCCTGATGAAGTCTGCTCTGTGATACCTTCATAAGGCCTTATGCAATATTAGATTGCTGGAAAAGGGGAAAAGATGGGGAAAAGGTTGTTCTGGATTCACAGTCCAGAAAAGAAATTATGTGAGGCAAAGTTATATCAGCTAGTAATCAGGGTCAACTTAAGGCTCCTCCATGGAAAAATCACAGCAGAGAGGCACTTAAGGTGAAAAAAGGAGAGAGAGAAGCAAAACTGACATTCCCACTGAAAAGAGCCCTTACCATTCCTCTTGTGATACAGGAGCAAGGTGCAATAAAGACTCTTTACAGCCAAAATGTCATTTTGTTGACTACTGACCTCCTGTCTTCTTTGCACTTTGGAAGTGATTTTAACTGACTTTTGGATGCTCTCTTTTAGCTGCCTTTTCTTTTTTTTGAGACTTGGCAAACGGCCTTGTTAAACCTGTCCTTTTCTTGGATTCCTGGGTATTTTAGCTGAGTATTACCAGGATCAAAACCACTCCGAGAGTTTTCTAACTATGGATGTTTCTAATTTACAAATCATATAAGAAATTATAGTTTGTTTGGTTTTTTTTCCCTCATAGGGATGAAAGTGCATACAAAGAGGAGAATACTAAGGCCAAATCGCTAGGTTAGTGCTCTTAGTACCTAAAAACAGCATTCCCAATCCATATCGGTGCCATGAAACATAGTGCTAAGAAGAGGCAGAAACAGAGGGAATGAGTGGGACAGGTCATCAAATTTTTGTCATTTGGACTCCATCTCTCTGAACCCTTTAATGATACTGTATCAGAACAGCACAAAATGGAAAGACATGAGCAGGTACACATCTATATGTTTGAAACACCAGGAGGATTATACAATTCCTGCTTTTATTACCTGATATCTCCTCATGGGAACCTGACCAGTGTAGTTGAGCAGTTGTGCCTCTATGTACATGGATACGTATGCACAGATGCTGCGTATGTCTACTTTCCAAAAACATCTGTGAAGATCTTACAGCTTCTAAAAATATATACATGTTTTTAGAGCTTGGTATTTTTTATAGTATTTGCCATCTTTCATTTAAAAGTTTCTTCCCCCTCCAAAAAATGTACGTTGTTTTGAGAAAAAGGCATCGGGGGTGGTCTGCCTCATAAATAGCCACAGGGCTTGGGGCCAGCCAGCTCTTTTCAATTACCAGGTCCAGGTGGGAAGTGGTCAGGTGGTTCCTATAAAGGTTGAGGGACTGCATGTGGAGAGGGAGGTTTCTGCGAAGTCTGTTTTGGCTGAGGGTAAAAAGGTCTGATATCGAATTTTACTAAGTTTGAAAAATAGTCTGACTCCTTAAGGTGTGGTGTTAGATGTTGTTGGGCTAGGGGGCTGCCCATGGGCCCTACACTATGGAGACCTATATGTACTACCAACCAGTCCATTAGACTTGTTTGCAATATTTTTCAAAATCCTGGCCACAGCAAACAAACAACCAAACACCTTTCCCCCCCCAAAAAAAAAACCCAAACAAACCAAGAGCGCAAAGAAAGCAACCCAACCCCAAAGAACTCACCACACACACATTAAAAATTCTGGCTAATGTACACACAGCAGAAAAATAAGTAAACAATCATCCAAAATGACTTTTGTGTTATAGATTGCTCCTGAATGAGGCCTAATGGTGGAAGCATCACTGCAAACTGTTTTCCATTTCCAGCATGCATTTATGATAACCATTCTGCCCAATTTCCTGTTCTTCTGCTAGCAGAAAAGGACAGACTCCCCCTGTTTTACACTAAGGCTTCTTCATGCTGCCTGGGCTGTACTGCACTTGTGCTCAGTCCCTTCCTGGGAAGCTGATGATAGGAGGCGAAATGATTATTGTTACGCAATAACTATTTTTCCTTTATCTTTTCTGATGGGGGAAAAATGTACAAAACTACTGGCCACATCTGCAGTGCACCAATTAGAGATAGAGAGGACAGGTATTCAGTCTCCACGGATGGTTCAAGGTTAGAGAAAATTACCCACTTTTAGCAGATTGCAGAATCCTAACTATCTACCTTAAACCGGGATTGACTGTTCACTATCTGAGCTGATAGTAGGTACAATATTTCATCCAAAGACAGGCGTATTTGCTTTCTAGTTTTACAACTATGTAATATTATTTTGCTGACCTTCAGTCACATTGGCACAGGAATTGATGTAACATGAAGGGGTGTGACAGAAGGCAATCAACAACACAACAAGATACGAAAAGCCTAAAGAAGAACTTATGTCCTCAAGAACAGGACACCTACTATCCAGTCCCATATGGAGTCTGGAGTTGTGAAGAGCTACCAGAAGATGCAATGTAAATCAATATACGTCCACTTTATTTACAAAATGATGGATAATATAGCAGGCCAGCTTGATTTACCTTAATTTGCGAATTGATTTCCTACACTTTTAAAAAAAACCACACTCATCAATTTCAGATCAAAATAGAGTGAGGCGCAGGGGGAACCGCCAGCCCCATCTGAATGGTGGAGACCCTACGGCTACGCCCCTGGGACGGTGCACAGAGCAGGGTGCAGAGCTGTCCTGGGCACAGCCAGCAGGCACCCAGTGCTGTGCCATGCTGTGCCACACCACCCAGCCTGCTGACAGGCCCCGGATGCCTGCACTCCTACATACACTGCCTCATACCATGTTTGAGCTCCTCAGATCCAGCACTCCCTGTGCACCGCGTTAGTCCCCTGGGGTAAAGTTAGAGAAGCCCAAAGGCTGCACTATCACTAGCAAGATGTTAGTGTTTAAATGACTGTTGCCTGCAAATTCACCTTTGGGAAGCCCTGGATGCTGCCTGGCACTGGGGTGATAGTACTTTGGAGGCGTTTGGATATACAGATGAGTTGGAATTGCAACATGTGAACTTTATCGCTCAAAGAAATGACTGCAATGCAGGCAGATCTGAACAAGAGACAACCCGCAGGCTACCCTCACCCCTCCCGCCCATGGCCACAAACCCATTAGGTTCTCACAGCACTTTATTTTGACCTCATGTGCAAAATGTCATGTCTGGCCAGTGACACTGTACAGGACAGCAGGGCTGGTGCGGCACAGCAGCTCTCGGGAAAGGGCAGTGGGCCAAGCATGCCCCAAGGCTCTGCCTGCTGCAGCCCACCTGGGCCCACTGGCATGGGGGCACGGGACAGTTAAAGGAACTGCTGGCTCCCAGGCAGCTCGCTGTAATTGCTCAGCCCATTTCTATGGCTTCTGCATAGCTGGTGTCTGCCGCTGAGACTGTTCTTGCTACTCTAGCCCTGTCTTTTTATTTTTACATGGAGGCAGGGGAGAACAGACTGTTGATAGTCCTCTCCCACGTGGTGCAGGCCAGCTGATCTAAGTCAATTTTTTTTTTGTCAAAGCTATTTTAAGACATGAAATTACAAGACTTGATACATGGAGCTCTGTGGGATTTTACACTTGGAAAACAATCTTCAGAATGTCCTCGTATATGAACAGTATTTTTCTGTGGTGAATCTGTATGGGAGCTACACAGAGTCTCATCTATCCCAGTACTGTAGCAACAAAAGTAATTACTGCATAGTCTTTTAACCAACAAATCCCTTAAAGGGCTTGTGAGTGAGGGTGCAGAAAGAAACAGATTTCAAGGGACAAGGAAAGTATTTCCTATGTGAGGATTTTAAAGGGAAAGCAGCTGTAAGAATGAAGATCTTCAGGAAGAAGATCAGATCTGTTAAAATACTCAGATACTCTTCTGTGTCTATACTCAGAGCAGCACTTTACAAAATACATGCAAACCAAACTCAAGGTTGTTTGTCTCATTTCACTCTTGGCCGTTCTTTTGGAGGACTAGGAGAATACAGCTGTAGCGTAAAACAGTTTAAAGCCTGAGCTCTTGAAATATATGAGGGTAATACTTCTCCATTTTAAAATACAGATGGATTATTTCCACAGATGATTTGCAGATGTAACATTTAGCTATTTAAAGACTAGAGTTTTTTTCAGCACTTTTGGAAGAGCAGTAGAAAATCTTGTTTGTGGCAGAACTTAAACTGAAATTGTAGAGCTGTTCCATTAGTACCCATAGCACCCATCACATTTTTGCTCTTTGTTTCAGTCAAGGGTTTCCCTTTTTTTGTCTTTGCCTTTTCTCTATCTCACGCTTGGCTCTTTTCTGCCCGTGTCCATAGCAGCACCCACTGGTGGATTGCAATGATGCTGAGATGGAATTCTGCCAAGGGAGGAACAGAATCAGGGAGAAACAGCCAATGCAGTTCAAGGTCGTTCTGGGGTTTTTCCCCCCAGCACTGTACCCTTCTAAGAGGCAGTACCTGATTATTCTTTTAATCCTGATAATCTTGGTAAAGTGGGACTCATTCTGGTTTTCATCTTATCTAATGTGTCAATGGGAAGCCAATAAAAAACAGCTAAGCAATGAAAGTTTATTGTGACATGTGCTAACAGGTACAAGATTTAATGCAGGACATTTGAGTTGCCTTCAAATGCCTCTAGGAGCATTAAAAAAAAAAGATGCTGTTTTATATAGCAGAGAAGATGCCTTGAAAATATTTATATTTCTTATTATTTCTGTGTCTTAGGGAAGACATCATGTGCCAGGCAATTGCTGCTTATTAAAAGATTTAATTCTACCTTAAGACTCACAAACAAGAGATTGCTGTGTAGACAAATGTGTAGAGAAAAAATACAAAGAAAATATGATGCATTTGTAACTATGAATTCATACATTGCTACTTATAAAAATGGTTAAACATTGCTAAGTCAAATCTTTACAGAAAATCTGGGATCATTAGAAAAAGATTGCCCATGTGGCTGAGTTGAATACTTTATATACATGCACAAAAATATTTGGGAGAGAAGTGGATGGAGCAGATAAGAGGTGGATGGATATTGAGGTCATTATTGGAAGATGGCAGGCATAGATGAAAGGACACAGAATAAAAGGCAAGAGTAAATTAATACAGAGGGATTTTGTGGGACATGCTAGAAGCAATATATATATGTAGAACTGTATTACTTAGATATAAGTACTAACAGATTGAGGGGTGTGTGGAGTTTGAAAAATTATAAGGGCTAAAGGGATTGAGTGTGCTGTCACCCCAAGGAGTGGAACAGAGCCAAAGAAAGGATCATTTGAGGTGAAATAACAAGCAAAGCTTACCGACTGTGCCATTTATTTGCTTCACATATTTGCTTTTAGTTACAGCCATCCATTCACACTTGGCACGTGTCCAAAGAAAAATTTGTGAATCTCACAGATTAATTATTAAACCTTTCCTTATTCAATCAATGCATCATAATTACCAATAATACCCCACAAAAAAAAAACCAAACCAAAACAAAAGAACTACCACATCACCTACTCCTTGT
>VYZM01020685.1:744324-829549 GCA_013398915.1 Dromas ardeola
AAAAAAAAAGACCAGAAAAAGAAATCTCGACTCTGACAAATCTCATAAAGGTCAACTGACTGGAAGTCTCTCAGATGACAAGAAACAACTATCCTGAGACAAAAGTAGTTTACCAAAACCACTTCAAATGTGGTTTTTAATGACTGCAAAATCTTCCCCCTTCACTCACCTGTGACAATTAGTCCTGAGTATCAAAAATTATTTCAACTGCCGTGAAACATCATGGAGAGAAAAAATAAAAATTTAATCTTGGGTAGTTGGACCTTGGATTGATAGATGGAGATCCTAGAGAGGGACCCAGAGAGGAGACTGAAGTGAGGACCACCTGAAGTGGGTGCTGTACCTACATACAGAAGATGGGTTTTTTTCTATGAAATATCCAGTTTAATATACAAAACAGCGGGCACAAATAAAAAAAAGCAGTTATCCATACAAAGAGTTATCCGTTTCTTTAAATATTTATAGATGGAAAATTGAATTCTACAGACATTAAAGCCTAAACCTGATAACCACCCAGTTCAGACTTGGGACTTTTTCAAGGTTATCAAAGTTAACCACAAGCTAGTTCTCGACGATGGACTCAGCTCATTTCTTGCTTAGTCCAAACCACTATTTTAGCCACTGCCTGCATAATGCTGTAAGAGTGACAGCAAGTTTGCTTTTAACTGCTAGGAACTTTGACACTTCAGTAAAGAGAAAGAAATGAGTAGCCCTTTAAAAAAAAAAAAGAATGGTATGAATAAATTTGCAACTAAGCTATGCCACCACAGAAACCAAACTTTTAAAATTATTTGACCAAAGGCTGCAAATAATGATAGCGCGAAAAATTGTGAAGTTGCTATGGTAACTATTAACAATTCAGACAGGCTGTTGATATGAGATCTTATTAAAAATGTCAAACCAAACATTTTATTTATAATTTCAAACTCTAACATTGACACTTTAGAGTTAACGTAAATTAAAAAGAAATTCAAGATGTAACTTAATAAAGACTGAGAGGTAAGGCTAAGACAACACTTTCATTCTACCTTGTCACTTTGCACATTCTAAAACATCTTCAAAAAAAATTTTATGCTAAAATTTTTCATGCTTGGTCATAGCCTGGAGAAAGGCAGAAACAAAAACATTCGGCTACTTTTGAATTATCTTCTTTGGGAGAGGGAGAGATGGGAACATCTTGATTTTTAGCTCCTGACATAATCACTTTGGTGTTTAAAGATCACATTGTGAATGTGCACTATACACTGCTGTCCTTACTTGGAATAAGTTATAGTTGCTCCATTGTTCCCACATCAGTGAATCTAGCTAACTTTACCAGACGAAACAGCAGAAACTTTCCCAGAAAAACATGCCTCTTGAAGACCCCAGTTCTGCAAAGCACTTAAATCTTCACCGGGATTACTCATGTGCTTGAAATTAGGCACGAGATTAATTTACAGTGCAGTCCAATTTATTCTGTGGTGCAATTGCAATCCTAAAAAGAACATCAGCACACTTGTGTTACAGAAGCAAAGGTCCTTCCTTGCTTGTGGCCTTGTTGGAGTGGGAAAAACTGTAGGTCCCTGTAGACCCTGCTGAAGGATCCCAGACGCCACACAGCTTTGCTGACAAATGACCTCTGAGGCTATATACAGATAATACCCTTAGCCACCCCCCTTGTTACCCTGACCCATCTTTGGGCATCTTTATCCCCAGAATGACACCTGTACCTTGGCTGTGAGGGTGTACATGGGTATAAGGGGCTGTGGCTACCTGCAAGTACCAGCTGACATTGGGGCCCATCTTGTGGCCAACTCATCACATGATGTGAACAGTTAGATGTTCAGTCGTGGATCGTTCATGAAGGTCTGGGTGCTGCCATGGTCATCTAATACTAGTTTTATGGATAATTGAAAGTTACAAAAGGTGCTGGCCCTTTCCCTTAAAGAGTGAAGTAAGATTAAGAACAAGTATTGCGCAGTAGGTTGAGTCACTGCATGATCATGCAGCAAGGGGTCTGCTGTAATGCACATTCCCAGGGAGGCAGAACTCGCCATCATCTGAGAATTTACCACTTGCTCTGCAAAATTTCTGCACTTGACAAGTAATAATGCTGAAATGGCACTGATCTGTTTATAAAATTACTTTTTCCTGTAAAGAAATCTTGTACCATAGCTATACTGTGCAGACCCACAGCTAACTAGTTTGATGATACTTATCTGAATATCATGATACATTAGCCATTTTTACCTCACATTCCAAAGAAATTATCTGTAATTTTATTGTTTTTATCTCTGTGAATCATATTTATTTGAGCAAGAATTATTACTATAGGGTTTGGATTTCTGTTTAGTGAAACACGCATTTTTCAGATGTCAGACTGTACTGTGATTTGAGCCTCAGTGTGGGCCTCGTGGTAGTGTTTCCACAGGCAAGGCTAGCTTCAGAGATTTCCACCTCCCCCTCCCCTGAACCACCACACAGTCATGCCCTTGCTGTTGCAATTTCCACCCTTTCAGAAATTCTACAGATACATCTGCTTATGGTGTCACCCAGTAACTTGAGTTTTAAATAAAAAATGCATTGGAAAAACCCTCACGTGGAAGTCTATTCTAACCATAACCATCAGGACGTCTCAGGTTTCCTCATGGAATAAAGGATGTGAAAAATGGGCTCCCAAGCCAGTCTATGTTTTCCCTGATGACCATTTTAAATATAGATGTTAATTCCTTATCCAGTTAAAATTCAGTGATTGCATATGCATGCAAAGTTTCTGGTTACTGTTTACTGCATACATATGGCAGGCTAACACATGCCTCTATTCACGCAATTATTTGCAGGTGCTGTTAAATCTCTAGGAATCAAATAACCTACATTTAATATTTCTAATTAGCTTACTTAGTAATCATGATGGAAACATAGGAATACATTTACTGGTGTCCTCTTGGATATCCTTAAAAATGAAGAATGTCACTAGAGGGTTGTCCTGATGTGGGTGTTTTTTCAGCCCAGTCAGTATGCATCATTTTAATGTGACTGTGATCATAGCCCCATTGTGCCTGCCAATCCCAATTAACAGAATCACCCATCCCAGGGCTGAATTTATTGCTGCATGTGCAGCTTACTGGGACATGAAGCAGTAGTCTTGTAGTCTACAGGCCTCTGAAAAGAAGACATGCCTCTGGGAACTGCACTCAACTTTTGTCAGCTGTGAAATCTCTCTGTTCCAAGACATGTTCCTGTCACATATTTTTCCTTACGGCAGGCTGAATATTTCCCTTTTTTGATGACTCCAACATCATCAGTGAAATATCAAGATAAACAGAAATATATTCAGGAGATAGCCTTGCTGTTAAAGTTACCATTCAGCCTTGAAAACTAGGGCAGGTTTGCTTATCACTAAAAACATTTGGCTTGCACCTGCACAATGAGTTATTACATCTGAAAATGAAATGGCATCAGGCTTTTTTTGCTAAAAATTGATGTGTATGCCATGTTACATTTTCCAGCACACAGCTAGTGTTGTGTCATCTATGTTGTATCATATACATACAACGTAATTCATATGGCACGGAACCAGCTTTCTTCTGCCAATGTCAAGCGATCTAACTTTTGGTGAGTAGGGGAGCGGTTAGTCACTTTTATTGTACAAGACCTTTTTTGGCAAAAAGATAGCACCAAGAATTTCAGCAGCAACAACCAAAAGGCTGTGAGTAGTGCAAAGATATGCAATATCTTTTTGTATCTCCAGGGACTTTCCCTAGACTCTGTGGCAGACAGAGTGCAAAGAGATTGCTCATAGCTCTTTTGTTCCTTCATCTCTTCTCACCGATTTTCATTTAGAATCAAACACTTTTGCTGGAGGCAAAAGGTGTATTTTCTGGCTTCATGTTCCAGAATTTCTGTAAATTGTTCTTGCACACATCTGCAGATGACATATGAAATACGCAAAAGCTTCTCCTGATTTATGCTTTATGCTCTGCATGGAGCCAGTATAATTGTGAAAAAGTAGTTTTCCTTGAAGTTCAGAAAGTAATGTACACTGTTCAAAAATGATTCCACAGCATCTTACTGCTGCCCCCACTGGAACAGTTAATTTCAAAAAAGAAACACAACTTTTTTTCAACATCCCTAGTTTTAAATCTTAGCATTAGAAAAGATTTCCTGTTCCCATCACTGCATTTGGTAATAGAAAAAACTTAGCAAATAAGTTTAGGAAATTCACTAAAGGCCACTTTTCCAAATGAACTTGCAACCAAACTTTTAACTACAAAACCCTGGGCCAAATTATCAAAAGAGCTCACCTCCCATTTGGCACAAGATTAAGGACAGACTTTTCAAAGCTTTTAGCCACTTGAAGTTCTTAGTGTGACATGACTGGCCAGATTTCCAAACTTTCCACTCACTTAAGGACCTAGAAGTGAGCTGAACTCCTTTGAAAACAGTTATTGGTTTTGGACGCTTCAAAACTATATTGTATTTAATATAGTCCAGGCACCATACTACTCTAAGCATTTATAATTACTTGATAAAATACAAATGTTTCCTTCAATTTCTCCATGAATAGTTTTTCTGCATTCCTCAGAAAACTTCTGAATCTATAAACAGAAGTTTCCTTTCTGTACTCTTCAGTGTTCTTATTCAAAAGCTCAGATAAAACGGCCCTTGCCAGTGTACTGACTAGAGCAGCTTCCCCCCTTTCTCTTCCAGATTCATAAAGAAAACTAAGATTAGCTCTGTTCACAAACAGTGAATTCCTTTATTTCCTTATAAAGACTTTGATACAACACTTTGGCTAGGAAACACTTTTATTGCTAAAACTACACTCATTAGAATTTAAAGATACTGAATGAAATAGAGCAATCTCTGATCAAAGGAGCCCGCTCTTAACTACATAAAAACAAATTAAAGCAACTAATAAGAAACATGCTAAACACATCAAGGACCTAAACGATTAACTTACATTTAGCAATTATTTTGACAACTTACTAAAGCAAGACTGCGTATTACTGACCAACTTTTTCTAAATTAGAGCTTATTATACTTACAGGAAGAAAGAAATGATGGTTCAGTTATTTAGCAATATCTTTCTTACCAGCAAAGAAAAAAGCAGAATTTTTATCAGAAATAACTTGACCTCTACAAAACATGACTCTGTAAACTACATCTCTCAAAGCTTTCTGCATATTAGCACAGCGATCCTATTGATTCTATATAACAAACTGCAGTAGAAGTAATTGCATTTTACTGTGATCCCAACCCCAAATGTTTAGGGTTTGACTACATGCAGTATTAATCCATTTATAATTAGCTAGACTACACTGTGCTTTCTATTTCGCCATGACTTATCTGTACTATCAGGCAGCTTTTTGAAGGTAAGCTTATTATTACTTTTTTTATCTGTAGAAGTTTCATTAATTTGTTTTTTGCCCCTCCTGATATGGTTTCGGTTATTAAAAAGGCAATGGAAGAAGAAGGGGAAGTTTCAGAGTACAGCAATACAAGACCAGAGTGAATTTCAGAATGAATTTCAAACAACAAGAAATAAGGATTGAGCCACCTGCAGTAAGAGAGCTATGTTCACTCTTCATCATTGGCAGCAGAGATTAGGTTTAGCATGCTAACGCTGTATGGAATAAAATAGTTTAAAGCCCCCAGACAATTCTATATATCCAAAGACAGACCTGCAAGTCCTTTAATTAAACCAAACATAGCATCTAAACACCTTAGTGTGTTCCACACTAACTCTACTTTGTATTTTTAACAACAGAGTTTGACAGATATGACAGTGCTGGACAAACAATTTATATTTATCACTTGCTGCAGTATGAAGATTATTTGTATTCAGACTCAATTCTGTCTAGGATTTAACATACTCATGGACCAAATAAAGATATCTTGTTTGTTATCTCATAATGTGCAGGAAGAGTGATTGTAAAATGTATCTGGTGTTGAATATGTAAGTCCACAGGGTGTCTAGGATGGCTTTGTGTCCTCCACAGTCTGTATCAATACAAATGTATTTAATCTTGATATAAGAAATAAATTTTTTACAGTGAGAGCAATTATTCATGGGAACAACCTCCCTAGGATGTGGTCGAGCCCTCGTCACTGGACGTTTTCAAGACATGATTGGACAGGATGCTAAAAAATCTTATCTAGTCTCCCTTTCCCACAAAAGGTTGGACCAGATGATCTTTCAAGGTCCCTTCCAACCTGGGCTGTTCTCTGATTCTCTATGATTGCTAAGGATAATGTTCCGCAGGAATCCACCGTAAGGTGCAGAGACTGCTGCATCATAAAGCAGTGGCCCCACTCATGCTCTTCTTCCTCATCACCCTTCTCAAACCAGCCCCGGTACAATCACAACAATGCTCACTATCTTCTTACACATTTAGATGGATTTAGTGTTTCGAAGATTTACTTTTCAACTGTAAAAGCTGAGGGTTTAGACTTACAGAAAAAGCTTATGTTCTGGAATATAGTTACATGGCAAATTGAAAAAAAAAATAATCCAACACCCTAACTGGCAAATTACCATAATCATTTTAGAAATGGTTACAAATACGTCACTGCTACTTTTCTTCTAGGTCTGCAGAATTACTCTGTGCCTGATAATTCTGGGATACCGATGAGACCTTTCAAAGAGTAACCAGAGTCCCAGAAAATACTTGAAGAAAAGTAAGACATGTACAAGCATTACCCCTCAAGCAGAGAGTGGAGCACATCCTGGACTTAACAGTGAAGTCCAGCACTGAAAAAAACCCAGAGGGTATCTCGAAAGGCCAGGAGATTTGAGTGTTCATTTGGGTATACCTCCAGCCCGCAGGCATGTCCTAGTGGGTACCTATTTTACAGATCAGTTATCAGCATGAAATATAGCATCTGAGGCAGACGAAGAGGACTGTCTGTGGTAGCACAGACGGACATAGCAGATGTAGCTGCATGAACTATTTCATGGAGGTGGAGGTTGTGCAAAGCTTTTTCCATACTCCCAGTACTGGCAGTATAAGCAGCTCTGTGGGACAGACTGCTGGCTTACATGGCACTCCTCTGTTACTCAGTGCCCAGGGGTAGCGGTTCAAGGCACTCTGTACACTAACCTAACCGATGTTTTAGAAAAATGCTATCAGGTGTCACTAGCTTGTTGGGTCTGGCCAGGTTTGGGACTGGTATAGCCACCTTTGACAAGCAGCTGTCAGCTTGTCCCTGCTGGGTGCCAAGGACCCTGCTAGTGGGACTCCTTCTTCCCTGCAGCCTGCAACACTGCCTAAGGGCACGAGCAAGCTTCCACTGGCCCAGGGCCTTGCTCACAGTGTTGTATGAGCTACTGCACAGATGAGGATGTTACAGCAGCACTGTCATGGAAGTTACACATATTCTCCTGCAAGACAGCATTTGGGGGGATGCTATCTACCTTAAGAAAGTGTATTTCTCGATACATCGTTTCATATTTCCTCCCGTTTCTATTTTTGGGCCCCTGTGCCCAGACTGTGTCTTGAAGAAACCTCAGGCCAAATTCTGTTTTCAGCTACAGTGCAGCTGTTCTGAAGGAATTGCTTTGACTTTTCATTGCATTGCTCTGGATTAGCACTGTAGTAACAAAGGGCAGAATTTGGATCATTGCATTCTTTCCCTGCCATCCAAAGAAAATGTAGATTAACAGGTTTGTATCACAGTGCATCAGGTGAGGAGTTTCGGAGAAACACAGAAAATGAGTCCTGACAGCTAAAAAAAGAACCCCAAAACCCAGGTAGCTCAATTCAAATGACAAAGACTGCTTTTCTGACTGCTTAGTTTCATTTGTCAACACCATTTAACTGTACATATATTTTTAAATTGCCTAAAAATAACAATTTTGAAGAACGCAAAGAAGTTTTCAAGCAGTCCGGGGGAACTTTAATCACATTCAACTAAAGTGCTCACTCAATTCTCAGATCTAGTTTGAACTCTTATTTTTGTTCTTCTGTAAGATTCATGTGAAAAGCCACCATAGCCTGGGGTTTTGAAGTTGAAAGATTATAATTTGGCCTTCTGGCATGTATCTTTGTCAGTTTTTTAATCTCTATATGAAGTCTTTCAGCTTTAGAGAGAGACCAATTGATGTTCCCTGAAGCATGTATATTCTTTCAACACCATAAAAGAAGTCAGCCATTGTCATTTTCAATCTAAAAGTTTTATTCTCTTTATTCTCAAATTAATTTGGCTTACTAGTTCAATTGCCTGTGTCAGGTTCAAAAAACAAGAATTGATGTCATCTGATTTCCACAGCTATCTATAGGCTGTTGGTCATACAGCCTGATATCTGAATGTGATACAAATATACTCAGCAGAACTAGACACCTCAAATGGCTTAAGAGATAAAACCCTTTAAATAAGCTTGAGACAGATCTGAATTTATTTAAACGTCTGATTCTAAATGTACTTATGCCTAGTAGTAATGTTTACCATCTGCCTGATTCTGTCTGATGAGGTAATTGTAAATCTATAAATAGCTTAACATATGCTACACATATTCTGGCCTTAAATATAACAGCCTTTGTGTAAAACAACTGGAAATAATAAGAAGTTATATTAGTTTGGGCATTATTCAGGGTAAGTTGAGAAAGAAGTATAAAGGGTTTTCACTTTGTATTATTTGTATCTTCTCTTCCAAAGGCCTAGTTAAAACCAAAGCATTGTTTATAGGCCCAATTCTAACAAGTTGTCAGTACTTTGTGTGATTCATACCTACTGAAATAGGCATTTGAAATGTAGTAAAGCAGTTACAGTCAGAGTAATGTATACTGTAAACCAATATGAGAACTACATTCATCTAAGATGAACAAATAGTTTTTACTCTGTGAATGACTAAATCCATGGACCAGGGGATGCTTCCTTTTCTTTTACAGTGTAGAAGATGGGAAAACAATGTACAGGCATAGTGATCGTGAAAGCTTAGCTTGAAAGAATCGCTTTAGAGCCAGATTAGAGGATTCTTGACACTACTGTACCTACAGCCATTGTATGAGCAGTCAAAGTGCTGTTTCATAATTACAACTAAGAATACCATTAATGCCAATTATCTGCAGAAAGAATTGTAATTGCTCATGTGCACTCACCTAGAATAAAACCGTAGGGAAAGGAACAAAGCGCTGTAAAATCATACAGGTTTTGAAACCGCACTTACTGGCTCACCGATTTTGGCCTACGTGGTGAGGAGACCATGAGATGTAACCAAAGACAGGCCTATGGCTCAGTAACTGGGTGATATTCTTTTCTGGATCATGGTTCTTAGAAAAATCTTTCAGTTAAGAGAGAGATCATATTTTCTCTTGCATGATTTTTGCACCAGAACCAAGACTACACTGCAGATTTCCATGAATTAGCTCTGGAAATCTGACATCAGCCTGTTCATTCAGGCAATCATTTCAGCTGCTTGAAATGGCACCCTAGTGCAGGTGGGGGAAAAATGATACATGACCAAACTAGAAATAAAACAGTGAGTCACTCTCCAAACCTCCTCCCAGTGGCATGGTCAGTCTCTATCTTGTCTGTAGCATTGATACAAAGCTTAAAGAAGGGCCCAAATATGTGTTTGGTTCACAAAGCAGGTTCAGCTGCCCACTCCAAACAAATAAAAGTCTTTTTGTGGAAAGCTAAGAGCACGGACTATTCTAAGGTTTCTTACTCAACGCAGGATTCATTGAACAGGATCTTGGCTATAATGCTGTCAGCCGTGTGTTTGTACTCTGTGTCACATGTGCAAAGAGGCGGTTATTGTGTTTCTTGCACCATTAATTAGTCCCTGATGCTTATGTAGGCTTTTAATTTAATATATTGAAAAGTTTTGTGCCATTTGTATTTAATGAGGGCTCCTCCTAAGCATCTGTTTCTTGACCTTCGAAGCCTTCACCTGGTCCAGGATTCTTCCCAGTTTATTCATTATCAGCATGAAACTTCTGGAAAGTAGGCGAGAAAAGATGAACCAATTTCCAGCTGTGTTGCAGCTATGCCCAGCCAGACATCTTCATACCATATGGGTGGCTAGACTTCAATCAGACAGGACTGAGAAGCTGAATGGAAGAAGGAATTGTCTGAGAAAACTCAACTACCCTAGAACTATCATTATTTTGAGAGTGCCTGCATGTTTGATGTAAATCTTTCCTGTGCTTTCAAATCCCCTGTGAGGCTGGACACCCAGCTAGTCTTGGAATAAAAGGTGCCCAGTTCTGCCTGTGACAGCTAATACAGTTCATCCTGGCCTTCCCTAGGAGCGCACTGTAAATGTGCACACTCACACTGCACAAAATATAGCAGCTCTGACTACTTGGAGCATAGCACAGACAGTCTATACAGAGGAGCAGCAACCATCAAAGTGAACTGGAGGAAGATATGAGGAGGACAGTAAGGAGGTTGAGCACTGTGGATGAGAAGGAAATAAATGAAGGGTAGGCAGCAAAAGTGATTTTAGTGAGAGTGCAAAGATTAACATGGAGTGAACCAAATGAGAACTTAAAGCACTACTTATTATTTTTAAAGATATTTAAATAAAAGCATTGTCTCAATACCAATTAGTGCATTTAATTATTTGTTCTGCCATCATAAGAGAAGGATACATGTATTAAAGAGTGACAGATACTTACAAAAGTGTTTCAGAAATGTACTAAGGGTATTCCTGACATGTTCTATATCTCCAGTTAGGTGGAGGTGTGAGCTATGCATTGTCTGATTGGGGAAGTGGGTGGAGGGTGGTGGGAGGTGAAATAAGGAGGCAGGGTCAGATGCTCCTTTGACAGTAAAGGAATAATTCAGTTTAAAGATTACAGAATTCATGTCAGTTGAGCTCTGAGTCTCATCCTACTTTCGGTAAAATAGATTTGATGCAACTTTTTTTTTTTTTTTACTCCTACAGATAAAAATTCTAGATAGTCATCTAAATATCTAAATCTCCCTATAACTTCCTTTAATTTTTTTATTACTTTATTATAGGGCCAAAGCCACCTTCTTTTATATGAATAATTTCAGTCATTTTACCTAACTTGCAATTGTGAACAGATTATGGCCTTCATTTCTTTTGTATCCACTGGTGATGTAGCAATTTCTAAAACAAAGACAGAATGGAGCTCATATCAAAGCAGACTGTGCTTCCTGCTCCTCTAAAGTAGTAACATATGCTAGAAAGAAAGGAAGTGTTGAGGTCCAAGACAATAAACAGCCACAACATGTGGAAAACAAAATGCCAAACTGTCCCAATTCAGTTGTGCATCTCTACTGGCTTCTCTGTGATCTACCCATATCCTCAAGAAAAAAATATTAATTTCTTACGTAGCTGGAGTGTCAGGAGAATCTCATTTCTGACTAGGATACTTTACAGCAACACAATTAAAACCCCTTATGATCATGCTATGTTCAAATTTGGGTAGTCCCCACCCAAAACACCGTCTTTAAGAAGTCATAATAAAATTGAAATGGTATCTTTCCTCTCCCACTTACTCACTTTCATCTCTCAGCAAAACCAACACTTGCTGGGTCCCAGACACAGTGTTAATGGATGCGACATCCTTATAAATCTTAAGGATTTTTCACAACATTGCCAAGTCCCTAACGTGAAGATAAACTTCTGGAAGATTCATTCAGGTTAAATCACTGTTGGGCCAGTGAAATCAATGGGATTATCTCAAATTTGGGTCACTGTAAATAAAATGTGAACTCTGTCCAGAAATGCCAGGATGTCTTGGCTGTGTATGCCAAGTGAGTACACCTGATGCACTAGGGTGCGTGAGCAGGCAAAGGATGGAGTTGCAGGGTGCACAGCAATTCCTGAGGCCAGTGCCATGAAAACAAAGCATGTTACTTTATTTTATTGTAACTTACTAGTACCATCGCCGAAATGCCTACACAGCAAACATTTGCTTGAGCCATTAGTTTATCTGTCCCTGGGTAATTATTAAGATAGTTGCTGTTACTGTGCTGATCTAAGGTACTGGGCAAACATTTTGAAACATTTTTAATTGTTTCATTTATGGCAGAACAGAAGCCAAAATGACTTCTGCCTTTGCTCTCCAGTATCATTGTAATGATATGTGCTGGAACAGCCTGGGGATGGGAGTATTAGTTGACTGCTTTTACAGAACAATGACTTAGTGTCAAACCCAAAAAGTGGGGATTGTTCCACCTTTAGTTTTTTTGTAATGATACCATGAAATGAAAGCTATTTTAAAACAAGCACAAAAATAATGAAAAATATTTGCCACCCTCTTCGTATTTCACACACACTCCCACTGCATATTTCCTTATGCAGTGACTCCATTTCTCTCTCAATTATATTTTGAAGACATCTTCTCTAGTGCTTCTCTGATACAGATAAATTTTGCTCCATATTTAAGGGCAATGCGAGCTTGTACACAAACAACAGGGTTTGTAATGCAGCATCCTCAGGGCTATCTCCTGAACTTCCTTACACTAGTAAGCAGTTGCAAGAACACAAGAAGAACCGATTCTTGAGGGAGGCGCAAGAAGAAGCAGAAAGTGTTATGTGCAGCGATGCAGGGAAGCAGAAAAGTGTTACATTTTTGTATCAGTAGCTAAATCACACTATACCATGGATCAACTATTGCCAGCTACAGCACTCTATTTCAGGAACAGAGATAAGGATTTCAAATAACTATTACCAAAAAGCAGATTGTTCATAATAACTGGTACACAAAAGATGAAATAAAATCAAGAATTTTGTCATTGAGTTTAGTGGTAATAATCTGACACATGCACTATCTAGCCTTTACTATACTTTGGGTGGAATTTAATAGAAAATTGTAGATTTTTCCCTAATGATTTCTCTCTTCCCATTTACCTGAATCTACCTGAAGAATTTGCCTATAATAAATATTAAGAAGATCGTTACATATAATTAATATTTAAAGTATTTTAGCCTGGCCTCTAACCGAACAATGCTTTCCTTTTGAAGGACTGTGGTAAATATCTCTGGTGTTGAGTTTTATTGTATGATTAAATTACGGATCCTATAATTCAAATGTATTTCATAGAAACAGTGCCACGGTCTTTCAGTTGTCTTGCTCCACAGAGATGAACAAAAGATCAAGCATATACTATCCACCTATGGGCACTGGAAATAGTGTCTTATGGGTCACAGAGAATCTCAGATGCAAAACAGCACGACAGACACTGTACTTGTAGAGGGTAGGAACAGATCTGCATTGCAAATTTCAGCAGCTACAGGGGCTGGACAACCTAAACTGTCCTTCCTTAGAACAGCATGAGCATCAGCTGTTGGTACACTCAGTACCCAGCCAGGGCAAAAGTTTCTCTGCACGCAGACTGCCGTAAGAATGGTATATGTTATTTGCTAGTCATATAAACCAGCTGCTGCTGGAAGAACACATTCAAGTTATGCCATTTAATGTTTGGTACATTCTTTATAATGAGCAGGTGGAATCAAAGTTTTAATCCTGCTAGCAGGTGACCTTTTCAAAATTCTGTATTTTTACTGCCTATCAGTTTTGCCTCTTTCTTCCAAGCTCCTGAGATTGTAATCAAAGATGAATAGGAATAGGCAGAAAATTACTGAACACCAAAAAAGCCAAAGCATTAAAGATGGCTTTCACCCAGTACATGCCCTAATGCAGCCCTGATATCTGATTTTTAATACATTAGGTGCAAATATGCACATTAGCAAACTAAACAATGTAGTAATATCCACAGAAAACAGGTTTCATCGATTAAATCATAAATATAGTATCTTCTTATGCTTTTGGGGAAACAGAAATATGAAAAGCAATGCATGCATTTTTAAATTATAAGAGGAGGGAATATTGGCAAATCTTTCAACAGCTGTTTATCATGAAAAAGAAGTTACAGTTACCATTCCCCAGCCATGCAGTCTGAAAAAAACCTAAAAATTGTACATTAATAAATTATAACAATGATGCATGAAGCTAATATAAAACTTTTGAAGGCAGTTTCTTAGTCCAGAGGGAGTTGTCAAATCTGCTATTTGTGACTTTAATGTTTGTTGGAATTTCTTCTAGGGCATTTAAAACTCCTTTTGTGACTCTTCATCAGCAGTTTCGCAGACAGCAAAGGCCTTGACAATATACATTTTCACTTTCTGCATGGCTGACGGACTTCATATGCTATATCCAATTTAAGGGTAGAGCAGTAGATTACATTGCTAGAATATAGAGAGCCATTGCCATTGAGACTGAATCATTGCTGTTTATAGTAATTCTTACTATTTGGTTTTTGACAGCCCTTTGTGACTGGAATAAAAGATGATGCTGAGATTATTGTCAAGCTACTATAATAGCTAGTAGTGCATGAAGTCTGCAGCAGATGGACTTGAACTTATGAGCTCTCAGATTCTCAATAGCCTTTCAAATGAGCAGTGTCCTCCTTGGCCACGTGTAATGCGACTGGCTTTGACAAATCCTTATTTCAGAAGATGAAATATTATTTCAGCTAGCTTTCTTTGTTCTATTTGAAATGTTTTATAGGGCTTAATTTGAGAGGTAGCTTAGAATTGAGAGAGAACAAATTGATTTTCAGTTGCATGAGGTACACTACATTACAGGTACATCCAAGCTGAAAAACAACAAAGTGACAAGACTGCTTCCAAAAGGGCCCCCCAGCCATTTCAATTACAATAAGCAATTGCTAAATATCTTTCTTTGTCTAAATTCGTAATTTTCCTCATGATCTCCACTAATTCAAACAGATCTTTAATCTGACAAATGTGAAGCAATAGTAAAAATTTGTTTGGCATATGGTACCCCAGAAGGATTCTCTTAAAACACAGACAGCTGCTATTGACTTGGATGCTGTTTTAGCTGCTGTCAAGAACATGGATGGACAGCAAGTAGCTTGCATTGCTGCAGGAGTATCTTACACCGGATTTGCCTCACTAAAGACCCCTTACAGAAGCACATTTCTCTCAGCTCCCTAATTTACCGATTGCTTAGTGTAGTGCAAACTGACTATTGTTCATGAACAGTCAGTTGTTCATGCCAGAAGTGGACAAAAGAAACACACTAGAGTGAGCTGAGCTTCAGCAGTTCTCTGGACCTGATCAATGTACACCAACAGCCCAGTACCTCCTGGGCAGGCAGTCGAAAAGCCCAATGATGAATGTTCCAAGGGTTGGTTTAAGACTTTGCCAGATTATTTTCTTTTGCCCATATCTAGGATCTTTACATTGGGATCCATTACTTCTGAAAACCTTTTGCTCTTTTTTGCATATCGTGAGTCTTTCTTTATATTCTGGCATTACAATTTGATCTTTGATTGCATTGCTGCTGTTCAAGATTCTATAGTTAAAGTTGTGTCAGCACTTTTACTACAAAACCCATTTACAGGGGGTTTATAACACAGCTATAAAGATGTACTACAGAATGAAAGGTGGTGTACAAAGTCTCTGCATGGGGCATTGTCTTTTTTTATCACTTTTTTATAAACAAATTAGACTTGCTATTTTAAGCCTTTATGAGTGTAAGCCAATTCCAGTTTATAGGTTATTGCCTATATAATGTGGCAATCAACTGTTATTAAAAAAAAAGTAAAATGAACAAACTTATAAATACTATGATTAAAACTGATGATGGAAAAAGTGTAATTTAGTGACAATAAAGCCAGGCCAAAACCACCTTTCCTTATGTGAGTGAGCTGTGCACTGAGAATGTGCTGAGTTATACAAACCCATTTTCCTCAGGTGGACTGGGGAGTCTAGCCTGGGGTGCGAAGTGGGAACCTGGTGAATAAATTCCCTTGGAATTTCTCATGCTGTGTTTGTGTTGCAAGGACACCGGTTCCCCAGTGGAGTGAACACAGGGTAATGCATTCTTCTCTCCTCAAATGCCATTGGAGCTGGCTTCCTGAAAAAAGGTGACCACAAGTGCTTTCAAAGGGCAGGTTGCTCATGCACCTGATAGGTGTTGTGTGTTCCAATAAAAATATACTGATGAGTTTCAGTGAAGGCTCAAGAGTGTCTGTTTTGTACTGTGGTTTATCCTCATTACTGAGTGTTCTATCCATAACTTAGTCATGAGTGTATTATCTCTCTTGTGTTTCTGCTTAGCCACACACAGTGTTATATTTGGAGGCACTCTGCAATATCCCTCCATGGCTCAGAAGATGCTAGCTGGTTGAGCAGCTTTCCTTGATAAACTGCTTCAAGACACTGGGGTTTGATGAATAAACTCACAGTTCCTCACCAGTGACTCACCCCCCAAAATGAGGGCCCATTAGCCCAGTCAGGACCCACAACCAGTGATAACATGATACAGTGCAATTAATGAGTCCAGGGGGACTGCAAGAGCAAGCTGGTCATACTGCTTGCAGCACCTGAACTAGCCTGGATTATCTTCATGGAACCCTGTGTTGTGCCCTGGAGACATGTCCTTAGATACACATAGTTCCCAAGATGTGCTGATAGATTATGAGTGGCCCACTAGTCCACTGCATTCATGAGTTCATTCACGGCCCTGGGTTTGGCTGTTGTGCGATGAGCCTGGGAGACTAGTTTCAAAGTATGCCTACTACCAAAGGGTGTTTGGTATATAAATATATTTATAAATACAAATATAAAAACAGCCCTGGCTATGTACATGTATGGATGTTATCTGCTAAAAATCTATAGTAAAACTCAAATGCCACTCATGATGTCTCTACACTGGGACCAGACGTGTACTGAAAGCTGCACCTGTGAACGTACTAGATGCGACTCACTGGCTGACTCAGATACCAAGAGGGAAGCTGCATTAGCACAAACTTCAGCCCAGGCTGCTCACGCCTTCCAAAGGCTTTGGGTTCTTCTCAGCTGAAGTATGTGCTGCCACAGTCTTGGCTATTAGCACTGTGTTACAAGTGAGGTAACAGATGTGCTACTGCCTGCAGTGCAGAGAGCCCTGAAGTTCAGGTTCCACTGGCTTTTACTGAATCATGGATCTGAAGTCATTTTAAAATGTTAATATCTTGCACTCAGTGAAAATGGGGCCGTCTTGGATTCTGATCATGCAAGCGCTACACAGATAACTTTACACATGGGACTTCAGAGAGCTGCCTAAATTACAGTGTGTTATTACAAACTCCAGTGAAGACTGGCACAGAAATCAGAAATGATTTTTAAAAACAGGCCACAAATTCCAAAGAAATAACTACAGGCGATGAGGGGAAAAAATTAAAAATCAGGTTTTACAATGGAGCTAGCCACATATTAACAGAAGATCTATTGTCCTTCTCGTAAGTACTGTGTATTAAAAAAAATTAATATACTACAAATATGCCTTCAGGGGAGATGAAGCTTGAATCGTCTGCACATAAAATACCTGTGATGTATTTAAATAACCTTCTCACAGGCATATTTTTCAATATACCTGGGAAGGAATCACTAAATACTAATCTTTTCCTAAATATTTAATCCACACATACACTGCCTAGGTTAACAATAGGTTTCTACTGATATAAATGGTTCTGTAATAATTTAAAACAACCCTAAGTACCAAACGTAGAACTGCACAATCACCTCCCAGTGACCCCTGTTTTTTCCTCTGTTTAGCTAGGAAGGTTGCTGGCAGCAAGGTTGTTACCCGAACCAACAAAAGCAAGCGGAGACAGTGAGCCGTGCTTATTTAAATCTCTATTCTTCTGTGCCACTCTGCTTCAATCCTCTGCCTGGCAAAACATCATCAGTATTCTCTGCCTCTTTTAACTAAAGGAAGCAAATCAAGAACCAGACAGGCTAATGGGAACTGAACCTCATTTCTTGGCCTCTTGTTCAACCTGTGAAGCCAAACGGAAAGCAGCCCACTTCTCCAGGCCTCGCACTCCCCTTGCCAGCTGGGAAGTCGAGCACCTCCTCGCCTCCCGGCTCCACGGCAGGCAGCGTGCAGACTGCTTTCCCGGCTGCGAGCGCCACGGGCCAGCTGGGAATCTGACTGCTTCTCCAGGTCTCCTGTCCACTTGCCAAACAGAGTCTGCAGGGCTCCTTTTCCACTCACCCCAGCCAGTTAGGAGGTGATCTGTAGTGCTATTATCACAGTTAGCTAAACAGCCCAAAAATCTCCATATGAAAATGAAGTTTTTGTACAACTCCACAAAAAGGGGGACCAAAAGAGGAATTTAACAAGGCAAGGGCATCCCCCGAACTCTTCTCAGTTCCCAGTGCGTTGAGTCGCATTTAGGGGCTTTTATTTCCACCCCTTCTGCTAACTGCCCCTAATCTGAGGCATATTCAACTAGAAATATGAGAGACACATTAGAGGGTGGAAACTGAAAAAGCAACAGCTACTGACTAGAGTTGGATGAAAGGTTTTCAACAAAACCTGAAACCGCATGAAACCCACCTCGTTTCATTTTTCACTGCAACTTGAAACTCAAACCAGATTTGTTGAAAGGTTCCCTGAGGATTGTGGTTCCAGTCCCAACTGGCTGATCCATTTATAGTACACAACTTTATTAGACAAACTGAGGGCCAGTATAGCTGAGCTCTGTTTCACAACTCTGAGACACAAAGGAGAAGGGCAGCCTGTCTTGCATGCTGTCCTGTGTGGCCTTCACCAGATTCTGAACCCAGGAAACAGCCACTTCTCCTTCTCTCACACAGACAGACATTCAATAGCAAGAGAGGGCTTATCCCCCTCTTTTCCATTTCTGTATGGGATAACCTGTCAGTTAAAGGACCCTTAGAAACGAAGAGCCATGGGACGGACAGGGGCAAAGGAACAAATACCCTCGCTCCCCACCGGGAAGAGGCCAGGTTGCTCCCCAACATACACGAGCAACAGCAGGCTAGACTGTGGCCCATTTGTCTGCCTGCAGTTTGTCCAAGACCAGATTACTGTTTTCACCTAAATTAGTTGCTGCATTGAGTGATTTGATAGACACTTTGCATAAACAGAGTTCTGCCTCTGGTCTGCTTACAGACAGCTCACTGGTGCCGTTCATGCACTGTCTGCATGACTGCATGCTTCAAATAATCAATGCATATCAGATCGTTTCTGGTCAGTGAGTCAGTGGTCATAATTTTTATTGTTTTATGTTGCCACTGCTCACATACACGTAGGTGCTAGCGAACAGAAAAAATCTCATGTAACCTCAAGTATATCCACAAGCCCCAACTGCCCCAAATGGTCATAATCAGCAAGTACACAATCATCCTGTCTGTACACAGATCATTTCACCAGCTTTATTAATGTGGATATTCAAAACTACATTTTCCTTTTCCCTTCTTTCTTCTCTCCCTCTATGTCTTTCCAGCTCTAGTTTGAGTTTTGTTTTGAAGCACTGGATTCATTTATACATCAAAGGGAAATTTAAGGCGTCAGAGCCCACATAGACAGAAAACAAAGGCACTGTTTACAAGGCGGAAACTTGCTGAGAGAGAGAAGCAGCTGAGTTTTGCAAGGCTCACCCACTGACTGCCACCTTGGAGGTACATCAAACATCATTACTTGCTCGATACAGTCAAACACTTCTCTTTCAAAGCCTCCTAACATAATGTATTATTTGTATTACTGTAATGCTGAAAAGCCCCAGTCCTGACCAGTGCCCTATGAGAAGTACCTCCCCCACAGAATCTGCAAACTTAACTGAGTTTCGCTGGACAAGAAGCAGTCCAGCTCTATGGGCACAGAGGCCCCTGTGGGCTAATCTAGACAAAATTAGGCCGGAAAGAGCTACCCCCTATCATGGTATCTCAAAACTGTGCATCAGTGTTCAGGATTAACCTTCTCTCGCCCAGGATTTGTACTGAGGCAGAAAAAAAAGAGATCTTTCTTGTCCTAAAGAGTTCCTGTGATATTTACGATATACTTAGACTAACATAGAGGGGAATTTGACCATATTTTGGGGTCCTATCTTCTTATTCTCACTTAAATAAATGTGTTCCTTTTTGAGCAGTGTCAGGAGAGACTCTGGCGTGGGAATGCACCAGCAAACTGGCTGTTTCACACACAGCATTGCACTTTCCAGGCCAAGTGTGGAAAGCCGTGGTAGATCCAAACTCCATCTTCTTTCCATCTGGCCAAGCAGGAGCTCAGCATCATTCCTATCTTGTAGTATCACCAGATATGCTTCCTTCCTTTAGCTGAGAATTATTAATTATTGTTAGAGTATCTGTTTACTTTTTTTTGGTGTTTTTGCAACATTTTTCCTTGTATGCCAGGCTTCATACAATATGTCCAGTATTCTGAAAATACAGCTGAAGCTACCAGCTTTGCACTTTCCTTTGTTACACTAAGCCTGTTCTTTATAACTGAGATGAAAAAGAGGGGATGAGTATTTAAAATGACATCTCACAGCCTCCATACGGTATGAATATTTTTCTTCATTCTGGCTAAACTTTTTGGCAATTAAATGAAAAACACAAAAAAATAATAACCCTGTTCTTCCATGATACTTATCCTTTATCAGTCTCAAAATAGCCGACATTTTTAGCTGCGCTACTTATTTCCAAATTGCAACAACGAATAAAGCAAAGAGAAGAGCATATTTTGGCATGCTCAGCTTCTAACAAAATACATGTAATTTAAAACTTATCCTCCCAGAAGCTTACAGAAATCTAACCAGAAGCTAATTGAGTGATACGAGATTCAAGCCATCACTGCTTGCTACAAGGAGCCACTGACTACAAAGTGCCTTTGACAGCAGAAGTACAGCAGACTTTCAGTCCTCCAGTCCTTCGCAAAACTTGAAGGAGCTCCTTGTCAGTCAGAAACTTTGGCAGGTTGGTATTAATACAAACAAAATTGTATTATCACCACCATAAATGAGAACAAAATACAAGGCACGTTACTGCAAGTACTGGATAGCCTTTAGAAATTTGTTGGTAGTGTTTATTACACCGGATATATAATCATGGGTTTCCTATTAGACTCAATTTTCTCCACTCTTGCAAACACAAGACACAAGAGTGTTTAAATCCAAATGATTAGTTTCCTTTTAAAATGCGGATGTATTAATTTGGCCTATAGGATAATAGCTTTATCCTAAGAAATGCATATTAAAATACAGTCCACAGAATATAATTCCTAAGCAATATACTGGGCTACAGTATGAACATACCTATGCCTGGTGACTGTTCACACTGAGAAGGGTATTGCTTACCTATGCCTTCTTTGAGGGGGCTGACTATTATTTGCAGTGATGTGGATATTGCCTTTGGCTTCACTGTGCTAGGTCAGTGAGCAAGAAGATACGAGGCTTATTCAGAGTTGACGCTTTAGTCTGAAGCAAGATGCAACAAATAGCTATGAGAAGCAAAAACAGGGAATGATGAAGAGGAATAAATGTTATGTGTAGGAAAAATTGTAAACTAACGAAATAGCTATTTCACAGTTTAATGATTCCAAAATAATCTGAAAGTTTTTTAACAAAAAACTCCACCTTTCATTCTGTCCGTCACAGAACCCCTGCTGTCCCTGCGTGTAAATGACTTCTTGTGGTATCGCAGCAGACGTTGCTTTGAGGAGAGATTCAGAGAACAAGAACATTTCACGTGTCCATTACACTAAGGCATTTTATTAGAAAAGCTATGTAGTGAAAAATAGAGATGCACAGGAGAATGAAGTACTCCAAGCTAGCACCACTGGCGTAAGGAGAAGAGCAAGGGGGCAACATAGTATTTTGAACTATTTGGTTCAGTGGGTTTAGATCTGTGGCTGGGAGGAAGAATCCAGCAGAGCTTGGCTGCCTCTCACTAAGGGAGAACGCAAAGGATAGCAGCAGCCTGCTGGAGCAGTGGCACTCCCATGTCAGCACCTTGCCAGCTGGATATGCAGCTCCACTTCAGAGCTAGGGACACTCAGAGGTAGCAAAAAGAGGAAAGTGCGTTTTGTTTCATCAGAGTAATTGATACCGTGGAACTGTTAAGGGAAGTGTGAAAAAAACGAAAACGGATTTGTATTTCTATGGATATCTGAAGAAAAGCTCACCAGCATTCAACAGCTTTAGACTTATTTCACTATATTCAGTGTTTTAATCCCAAGAGCCTAACAAGCAAGAACTATGTCTTCATTCCTTAGCAATAAAACTATTCCTGGCCAGAGCACCACGGAAAGAGGAGGAACAGAAGTGTGGGTCTATTGAACCTTAGCCCCTCTATGGCAGAGTACTGTGTATAGGCACATGATCCCTCTGCTACCCAAAACACGCACTCAAACACTCAGTTTGAATATTGGTTCATATGCTGATACCTTTTACATCTGACAGAGAGATGGTGTTCAGCTAGTTTGTTACGAAATTTCTTAAGCACTGGTTACAACAGTAGAGATAGCAGACAACAGTAAAGAAATAGATAGACAATAGTAGAGGTATTACAAGCCAAGATACGTATTTTAATGCTAAGGTATCATTTTCTCTTTTCAAATATACACCCAAATCGCCTTGCTCCATACGCATACATAGAGCTACATATGTAACCTCAGCTAGGCATTGTAAGTATTTTTGATTAATCAGAAACTTATATTCGTTCAGAAGAGTGTTTGAAATTCTGGTTGCACCAGGAGTTCTACTTCCTGCAATCATTTAGTACATTTCTTCCGTGATCTTTTAGAAGCTTTTATGTTAAACCCCAAGCTTGCTATAACGCTTGAAATAAACCCTGTGTGAACTGTTTCTTCTTAAGAACCAACTACTGCTTTCTGTTATGCAAAGAAAATGAAAAGATACCAAATTGGTTGAATCTCCTTATTGAATACAGTATCTTCCAAGTAAATATGAAGTTATACATAGTCTCTCCTCCAAAATTCTGTTACGTGGCTAAAAAAGCTGGACATAAATATCTCAGTTATCCTATATATGTATCTGTGTTTAACAAAGTTGCATTTATAACACTTACAATGGCTAATAAACATTTTAATTATTGATTTCAGCTGAAAAATTCCTGAGGCTGAGCATAAACAAAAGAAATAAGTATCTGCCTCTTGGTTAATGTTTTTATTCAAGTGTAAAGGTGAAGCTATAGATCCCAGAGATGGAAAAAGCAATTTGCTATTCTCACTCATATTTAGAACCCTATTAGTGGGTTTGTGGGAAAAAATGTCATATACTTCAAAAAAAGCACGCTATGAATTAATGTTTATAGATTTTATTGCTTTTTCCAGCTCGCTCTATTTTTATTCTCTATTCTTTGTAATAGTCTTAAAAACCATAGAATTATAATTTTCTCCCTACAGACACTGTCTTTTTCTATTAAGCAAACATCAATCCCTTGCGTTTTCCTTCTCTTCTTCCCCCTCCACCCCTTTTGTTTCCAACGGACATAAAATTATCTCGGGTATTTTTGTGTTTAACATCAACAACTTTGTCTTCTGTGGGCCTAATACAGGGTCCATAATAATAATCATAGTGCTGCATATCATGAAAGACTTAAATTCTTTCATAGCATAGTTCTTCCTTTCCTATTGACTTTGGGCTAGACTAGAAATGCAGAGCCTGCCTCCATCATGGGCATGCACACACCAACAGTCCCACAGGGAGCTCCAACTTGCTCAGCTGGAAGTCTCAGGAAGAAGTCCAGGTGATGATCTGCTCATCAGGACCATGACCATTCGCTGCGTACAGGTCTATGTGGGCTACTAAGAAACACTAGCAGAGCATAGATGAATATATATCGATGGCTCTGAAAGCCTAAACTAAACGTACTGCCAATAGTAGACAGGGGCACGTGAAACGATTTGTTCTGATCCTGGAGGGTCTACAGTGTAAGTGATTGATAAAACATAGTTCACTTTATTTAATCATCATGTTTGGGTTTCGCATTTGGCAAGGAATTTGCTCTGAAACTCAGTAACAACAGCAAGACACTGTCCCCAGTCAGGATTATATGACTCATCCCAAATCCACCAACATGCACATTGGGACAGCTGCGTGGGGCATATCTATTGAGATTAAAGAACCAATGGAAAACTTGATGTGAGGTGCCCCCAGAGACTCATATTCTAACAGTTCAGGCTGTACCGAAACCTCCTGAATCTGGTAATGCTTCCACTCTTTTATTATATGAGGATCAGATTAGGGCAACTGAGTTTTCACACAAAATCCATCATGCTCCTAGTCTGTTGTTATTTTTGTGATATGATGCCAGGTACGATCATCTCCATGAACACAGAGAGCACAGGTTATTAAAAGTCCAGTTAGACAAAAATTCCAAAATTAACTTCTGCCCCCCAGCTTCTGTGCTGGTTCACAATTGTGCTGGTGTAACAGATCAGAATGACAGCAGTATCAGGCCTCAGAATGTTTGTTACACTGCTTTTACTGCATGATTATTTTGAACTTATTTTGTGATGAAACATAAAGACAACCCCTTGGATTCACACTGATAGAACTCCACCGACTTCAGCAGAGCTAATGCTCGTTTAGTGTTATTAACTGTCCTGAGGGCTATATGAAGTCCACATCTGACACCTGAAACATTCCAAGATCAACAATAGGATTCACCAGATAATTTTCCTCTCTACTGAAGGTTGCTCTAAACTTTAAATGCTTCTCTTCATCTCGTGTTAGACACATTAAAAATGACTATTCAGTTGCTTTTATAAACTCAAATCCATATACTCCAACTCTGTACCCAGAGGGCTATTTACTAGATTATAAAAGGGCAGATATCTATTTTGCAGCACACCTGCCCTTTTTATAATTCAGTCTGAGAGAAGGAGAAACAACTGGGAGTTGGAAGACCCCAATACCAAGGATGTACTGGTAATCAGTAAAAGTTGGATCTTTTAAAAAAATCCTTTCAAACGTAATTGAAGTGTGACAGGCAAGCCGACAGGGACACCATTTATGGTGGACACTCAGATGGCTAGGGAGAGAATGCTGTTCCATTGCCCAGCTAGCACAAAACAGCACATCTCATATTCTTACATGTCAGGCTAGCAAACATCAATCAGGATTTTCAATAACTTCTGAGCTGTCATGCAATATGGAGTGCGTGTAGCTGTAATGTGTCCACAGGTTTCTGCAATGTTTAATACTAGGTGCTTTCTGCATTTGTTTATTTACGTACACTTCCCACAAAGCTGTCCCATGAACACCAGCATGCTTTGAGGCAGAGGTGGGTTTTGCAATGCATGGGCACCACCTGGCTCTGGCTAAGGATCCTCCCAAACCTTGCAGAGAACACCAGGCAGGATCCTGCATTCACCCAGCTCTGCTTGGCTGCCTCTGCATTTGCCTCCAACAGGGAATAAAATGTTCCAAGTGCAGCATCCTAATCATAAGCAATCACACAAAGTCATGATTTTAAAAAATAAAATAAAAGTACCTTAAGAACTTCTGGGCATATGCAACAGATAATTATTTACCTATGGCCCTTACCTAAAAGAAACATCTTTGAGTGTTTTCTCTAGTGATCATTCCACAATCTGACTTTGTACATGCTCATAGTAATTAGGTCAAGGAACTAGACAATCTTTTGTTGTTGCTGAAGCAAGTCACAAACTAATCTTAATTCTGTTGGAAGTTTTCTTCCTTTTAAATAGGTGGAGACATTTATTATTGACCTTCCTGCTTTTGACAGAATTTTATTAAAAGAAATTGATTTTACTAGCTCAGACTATTACATTCTGCTGAAAGATAAAACATCATACCTCATTTTCTTTCCTGATTTTTGGTAAAAATATTTTTAAAAATTCAATAAGCTGTCGACTGAAATAGCCAGTATCATAAGTGTCATTTCTTTAAAAGGTTATTATTTTTTAAATCAGATACCAATATACTAGAAATTCTATAAAAAAAAAAATAAATAAATTTAATTTTAAAATATTCTTTCAGGAAGATTATATTTTAACAACCAAACACAACAATATGTTATATTACATTTTGAGCAGAATGTTTACCTTTCACAGAGTTTCTTTGCCAGCTGTGTCAGCGTTGACTGTAATAGCTTATGTATAAAAAAATATTAAAAAGAGCTGTTTATTTTTTTAATTGCCACGACCATGCCAAAAAACACAATGTGTGGGCTGCAGGCAGAATGCTGGGAGCAATATTATTGATGTTAAAAACTGGTGCCTGATTTGCTTTCTTTGAAAATTAGGATACTATAAATAGGAGCCCAGTGGGATTTGTCGATTGCAAGTTTTGTTTTAAAAGCTGCTAGGATGAAACTTTTGAAAGACTTACAAAACATAAAACCATCAGAACTATTGCATGATGGCTTGTCATCTCCCTTTGGCCTAGATTAGACCTTTACTTTTGAACACAGTTATGCATTTGATATAGATCTACCTCCTATTTCTATGCATCTGTCCAAACACTAGATTTTTTTAAAACTTTATAGAAAGATTTATTTGCTTTTTATGTCTTACACTCTTTCAATAAGCCAACTATCTTAACTTACTGTTTTGTTCATCATCATAAAAAATGTTGTATCACCAAACTCATAACAATTCTGTGTTGCTTGGTTTGTGAAAATCCTTCCCCACAAATCATTTCTGAATAACTCAGAAATTAAGGTATCCTAATCCATTACAAAAAGGTTGTGTGAAGCCAGTGTCCCACAAGACCACACAAGCTGTGGTAAAGGACCACAACTGTCCTTTACCTTATTTACATTTGCATTTTGATGCCTTTTCTTTTTTGCTTGCTTTATAGCTGATAGAAGGCATATGCTTCCGCAAACCTCCAAAACCCCAAGTAACCAGTGAACCCCCGAAACACAAAATACCCCTTAGCTGAACAACAAAGCAAGAAGAAACTATTGCAGAGACTTTATCAAGTACTTTTTTCTATGATAAATTATACATTACATTCGCTGTTAGAAAGCTGGCATTTTAATCTGCACTTGGAATGGGAAGCAATAGGAGCTATTGGGATATGCTGACTTAACAGCAAACACAGGGAAAGAAATCAAAGATATGCTGCTGATTTCAATGTGAGCAAAGGGGCAACAAAACAATTACACAAATTGTAAGACCTACCTAAATTCCTAGCTTTGCCCACTGGATTCTGTAAAGCATAAAGAAACAATTTTTTCCAAACACTTCAGTGTTTGACTGTTTTTCTTTATGAGAAACAGTTTTTACACGTGCGTATTCATACTGCACTGCTTACATAAAACACACATCTTGAAAATGGCGTGGGATTTTGATGTCCATCTTAAAGCATGAAGCAAACGGCCTGATGGCCATTTTCCTGAAGGCACAACCTTTCATCAGGAAATTGGACCCTGTTCAGAGGAGTTTCAGCTGAAACACTTGGCATTACTAAGGAGTTGACAACCCAGTCTTGATGCCTGTCTACAGGTCTTTTTGCGACTCCTCTGTTCTCTGACTGTGTGTGACCTTTGAGTTTACTTAACTCCATGGTCTCAAACTTGGTTCAGCCTGAGACCTCGACTGCAGCACTCAAGCTCTACGAGAGTACAGCAGAAAATGGACAAAGAGGGGAAGGTGGGAAAGAGAGATGTGGTAACAGAAGAGAGGAACATCGCTTTCAACACTGTTCCAACAAACTTTTAACTAGTGACGTATTTTCCTTTGTAAATGAAATACTTAATGATACATATCACACTGCCATCCTTATCTAAACACATCTGCTGTCCTGCTCTGAAGTTTTTTTTTAGTAGAAGTATATTCGAGTAAGAAACAAGAGCTCAATCCCATGTTTTTGTCTAATCAGAGTTTAAAAAAAAAAAATTAGCATAAAGAGGTGATAATTATTTCCTGTCCACCATAAAAATTCAATCAAAATATGATAGGCTGGGTTTATCCTGCACAAACCATGAAAAAGCAATTAGGAGTGTGACACAAAGCCATCATATGTGATCAGGAGAGTTGACCCTGTTCCAGGGATAAAACGATAACTAGTGTCCTGAGTCCAGCTCAGTGACCTTCTGGAGCTGGAACTTTCAATTATGCCAAATTAGCTGCGTCACATTGGCTGGCTTTGTGAGTGAGGCTGGATCAATGCAGTGCATTTCACTGATGATGACAATGATTTAATCAATCTCAGTCACTCAGTGGACAGCAATGAGATTGTGAAGTCAGCACCAAAAAAAAATGCTAGGATCTTTCATTGTCAGGGTTAGCTAGCTGCTCCCCATTTGTTCTTTTTCTTTAAATGCTAATTTGAAACTATGAAAAAATAATGTAAAGTAGCAATTTCCTGGAAAGGGTTTTGTCACATCTATTCAGACTTATATTCTGCGTGCCAAATTGCAACCTGATGTTCAATAACGCTGTTTTTGACACTTCAGTGTAATAAAAGTGAAGATCCTTCTTTGCTCAAGGATGCCTATGACACTTTTGACACTTCTCTCCCAGAATTGCAGGCAGCCCAGATGTTCTTTGCACTAAGCAGAGCATTGCCACAGCTGCTATGGAATGTCAGAAGATATTGGGCTCTAGGCAAAAGTAGCAAAGGGCATCTTTTCTCTTTTTTACTGAGGAGTAATTTTTGGAGAGTAAAACCTTTTGATGTGCACAACGTTAAAGCCTCAGAGAGACTTTACAGGCAAGGGACACATCGCATTTTCTCTGGCTCTTGTTTCAAGGTAACTCAGAGCCATTACAGAGCAGCTGTTTCCACTTCTGTTCAGAAAAAATATTCCTTACCTATTTATGCTAGTGTGGCATTACTGTATCTGCTGCATATCTGAACGTTATGATACAGGCAAAAATTACAATAACAGTAACAGGACTTGGTGATGGACTCAAGCCTTGATTTCTGTGGACTCACAAGAGTGCAAGACACAGCCACTCCTGGATTGTTTGGGCTTCTCAAGACTTGAATCCAGAGATTTATATTCACAAGTGTCTCCTTACACAGCAGTGACAGCTGAACGAGCCTTGGCCACATGCTGTGCCCCTGTACCCCAATACTCTCCCAGTTGGGCTAAAGTAAAGTGTTTGAAGACCACATGATGTAGCTGGAAGAAAATGTTCCTGGGTAAAAAAATAAACGTGTATAACCTGCATTATCTTCCTTGTTTCTGCCCTGTCCCCAAAACAGACGTTTGTGGGACTGAGTAGTAAACTGGACTGTTTTTCTCCTTTATTTGAAAAATACATAGGCTCCACTGTTTAACATAGGCCACACAAACAGTTGTTCTGTGCATAACAAAGTAATGTAGGATGCAGGAATCTATGGCTAGCTCCCTCAAAAGAAATACTCTTTAAACTAAAGCCCCAGGGCTCGCACAAGCCACAGCTCCTGTCCGTGGGTGGGCAGATAAGTCGGGGTCTTGCCCTTCATCCTGCTGCTCTTCACCTGCATCTCCTGGAGCCACCCACTGCATGGGAAGGCCCCTCTTCCCACGCCATGTACTGCCCTTACAGCAGAAACAAGTTAGCAGAGACTCTAATTAATCAAAGTTTCCTCAGGAAAAACATGTGCTAGAATGTTTTATTTTAAAATAAAACTTTTCATTTGGAAATTCCAGTTCAGGGATTTATTTTTAAGTACTTGCAACAGACATGTCTCTGCAGGAAGGATTTTTTTGTTTTGTCTTTTGACAGAAGTTCTTTGTGATTAATACAGCTTTTGAAGGGTTTAAAACATCTCAGAGATCTGTTATTTATACCCTTATACACACGCTCTCAAAGTTTAAGGTAGTTACACCACCTTACACAAAATAACAAGAAATGGAATCTCATGTTTTGGAAGAGTCACTGTTATGTCTCTTCTGTCATCTCCAGGGAGCTGCACAAGTGGCACAGGAATTTCTTAACCCACATCTTACTGGGATTACTCTTTGCCTGACTTTTGTCTGTGTCTGTATAGCGAGCTCACTGGTGCAGGATCTGTCTGTCTGAGATGCTGGCTTATAGCTGAAGCAGGAACAGGAGCAGACAAAGTGAGTAGTGGGGAAAACTAATATTTCTGGGAGCTGCCAAGCCAGCCTAGTGCAGTTCCTGTAAAACTCTCATCATCTGGGAAGAAAGATTACTTGTGGCATCCATACTGGGATTTTTGTGTTGCACTGCCAAGCCATCTGTAATGCATGCCAGCTTTATCAAGGAGCCACTAGCTCCTTGATAAAAGGAGCTTGACCAAAAGAAAGGCAATGAACATCAGCATGCTTTGTTGTACCCTTCCACTAGTTCCAAATCAATACCTGGGATTCCACCTTGCAATTCAACCCTCCATGGTCCTGATCAGACAGGTGTTAAGGAAGACAGGACCACTGCCTATGGCCTTATTCAAAACCCAAACTAGGGGTGGCCTGCAGCTGACCCTGGTAAACTGCAGGGCCGAGACATGTTTACTTTTTGGTCCAAATTTGGTCCCCCCTTTTGGGGACAAATAGGGACATCAAGGATGCCCTTGAAAAAGACCCATCAAGGATGATGCTACTTTAGCAACAGTTGTCATGTTGTCTGCTCCTTTTCTAGACATATTCCCTAGCAGGGGTGTCACTTTAACAGTCAAATGCTACTGGAGTTATGGTAATAATTACTATGGAAAATATGAAACAACAAGGACAAGTCATAATAACTGAAGAGCCTGCAATGGAAAATGGCAGTCATCTTTTTATGCTATAGTGCCTCCCAGCTGGACCTGGGCTCTGCAAAATGGGGAAAGGAGTCCAGAATTGCATAGATCCATTATCCTTTATGGTTCAGGAGGACAAGCTCATTAGGAACTATAGCTTCATTAGGTGGCATGAGCTGCCCTGTTGTCAGGCTGTGATCTATTTCTTACCTTGGATTGTGCCACGGATTCTCTCTCCCACATCCCAATCACAATTGCCTACCACACCTCACTGCTATTGGTGACGGAGGCTAGATCTTGCTTTAAGAATTATAAGCTAGAGTTTCAGTAATACCACAGTAATATCTGCTAAACATTACTCAGAATTACCCACGTAGAAGTATGCCCTTACTTCTCTTGTCTGGTATGAAAAGGGATCACTTGCCAAATGTCTACAATTAGTAGCAGCTCCCATTACATGGCTAATCTACGCTCAGTGATTACACACACCTGAGTGCACAGTAATAACAAAAACACCGAACCACACCTTTGCAATATATATTTACCTTTGCATTTAAGAGATGCCTAAATTTACAATGTAAATCAAATAGTAAAATGAAACCACAAACACCAATTAAAAATATTATTTTAAAATGTGACTGTTTTGGACACACCGGAGGGTATAGGTTAAAAAGTCAGGGCACTACTTTATTGTATGGGGATCCTTTTCCCTTTAAGGCAAATCTATCGTTATAATGATATATAGTATTTACAAAGAATTGAAAGAGTTAGAAAACAATAATATCTTAGAAAGTTCTATGTTATTTCTTAGGCTTGCAAAACAAGTGCTCAGATATAATTGCTTAAAGTAGACTTCAAAAGATTTGATACACCGGCAGCTGCAGCAAATATATGGCTTTTTCTATTTTAATTATCCCTTTCTTCTAATAGGTTCTACAACACTTAAACATGAATAGAGATCAGAGGGGGAGCCAGATTTTATGTTTTACCTATGCTGTTCTGAAAACAGGGTAATAAATGGCTGAAGCTTGCATGGTGGTCTGTTTGTACAAGTGAAGTACTCCCCCAGTGTTTCTCTTCTCCAAGTTCAATGATTAACTCCACTTAAAACCCAATCCTTGTGTGTCTGTTGACAAAAATCTTTGCAACATAAAAGATTTAATAGCAATACTTGGCATAAAATATTTTGGCAAAATGAACCGAATATCACATCAAACACAGTTGAAAGGCAAACTTCCCAGCCAACAGAACAGTTTTATCAAATTCCAAATTCTGATGTTCTTTTATTGTGGCAAAATCAAAATTACTTCTATCTTACAGAATTTCTTTGGTCAAGGTGAAAGCGTTTCAGATATTGTTATTTGTCTTCTTTGCAGGGATGTAGTACATATTCTATTATGGCAAGACTCTGCTTCCTTGCTCGAAATTGTAAAATATATTGATGTCCTGTTTCACAAAATTTAAAGCTGTTCTGGTGAATACACAATTTTCATTTGGAGTTTAAAAAAAAATTTCATGCCTCATTTATTTAGAAGCTCTTTGCCTTATCACTGCTCTAGCTATTTAAAGCGCTGCCTTTCTGTTTATCAAAGCCAACTTTCTTCCTTCTCCTTTACATTTTTAAAGATAAAAAAAATAAAAAGTAACCTTTCCACTGACATTATTCTCGTAACACATACCAAATTCATTTGAAAACATCAGATTTGCCAAATTTCTCCTGCATGATGAACTGGAATCTAAATATTGCTCCTTTATTTATGTAAGTGGAAGCTTATTTATTCAAGAGACAATTTTTTGGAGGATTTTCCTAATGAGTGTGGTGAGAGCAGCTAAAAAATTTGAATTAGTTTTTAATTTTTAATTTTTTTAAGATCAATTTTCAGACAATTTTTGGACATATAATTAAACATGAAGTTAATTATCTGTTTACAAGGACTCTTAATGCATGGCTTTCACTGCAGAGAGGCTGTGCAGTCAGGCTGTAATCTGAGCCCAGCGCTGACACTGCTGCCAGGCAGAACAGCTACTGCACATTCCACAGCCCCGCAGGGTGGGACAGGGACAATCCCAAACAGGCCTTCAGCAGAGACAAGGTGCAGTGGGCAAGAGTCAGGCCTTTTCATCGAGGCCCTTCCTTTCATCTCCACCACGATGACCAGAGTGAACCTGCACAAATGGGGAAATTCCCTCACAGATGGGGAGGTTTTGTCCCTTCTTCGTTACGACAGGTGGAAGTCCAGTTAGAAATGCGTCCCAAAAACTGGAAATATGGTCTCAGCAAAAATCCCTGGTTTCACTCATTTTTAATTTTCAAAACCTTCAGCTTTTGTGCTGGGCTGTTACATGATTTCAGCAGGTATTTGTAAAGTTCAAAGGAAAATCCTTTAGAATTTTTATATTATGAAAATGAGATCAAAATAGTGGCTTTCCCATTTTATAAATACATTTAAGATAATTCAAAAGCTGGCTGAAGTTTAGAGCCTCATATTTCTCTTGATTATTTACATCATGCTAAAACTTCAAGGCACTGTTATGCCTGACCCCTCCTGCACTGAGCACAGTGTAGTGTCCCAAAGAGTTATGATCAAATGCTCTGATCCTGCAGACATTTACAACACGCTTGACTGTAAGCAGGTGAACAGTCCCCACTAAAGTAACACAAAATTAAGTCAGAGGTAATGGAAATTTTTAAGACTCCATGAATCCTACAGTGAGCCCTGCACAGACTCAGAGGACTGTCTTTTTGGAGTTAATTGAACAAAGTCTAGATTTTTTTTGCTGTACTATCACCACAGAGGTAACAAATTCCAAAGGTAAACACATCTACACCCCCTGAGCAGCATAAGCATTGCACACTGCCCCTGAAATGATAGCTGTTGACACCCACCTTGTCAACAAGCTGAAACTACATCTGTTCATTGCTCCCCTCATTTCACACACATTTCAAACCTATGCTCATGCCATCCCAGTGACTACAGGCAAAAATATTAGGCAATTCCTACCCAATTTCCTTTGTGCACACAGGAACCGATCATCTCATTCAGCCAGAGGTTGTCATGTACACATCCTCTGTTTTGTTCATTCCAACACAATCCCCATCATTTTGTAGTTTAGAACTATTTCTAATTAGTACACACTCTAATGAAAACAAAAGGAAACTCCAAACAAAGTTATGAATATGGAGTTAAACTTAGAAAACATAGACAAATGCTTAATCCCGTACAGATACGCTGGTGTAAATGTGAAGTTGACTGATGACATGGGTGGAATATCTCCAAATTTATACTGGCAGAAAAAAAGACAACCTAGCTAACAGTTCCTAAAATTACTAACTGAAATAATAGCTCTTGAATAACATATTTGTAACATAGCTGAAAATATTAGCACATTGCAGATCTCCAGACAAATCAGTCAGGATTACACTGCAGTTAAAAGTGATACTCTGATGAAAATACAGACATGAGTTTAGTTTAAGTGAGAAATAATTCTTTCTCAAGTATCACACATTCTTTTCTCCCTAAGAAGTATCCATGTATTTTCGGTACCTGCACTAGTCTAAACGATGTGACATCTATTTTTTGTGCAGATGTGAAAAACTGGGATTATAGTATTGGTTCTGAAACTGTTTCCTACCAGAGGTGTCCTACTCCATTAAAAAGGATTCCGTTTCTATTTGAGTTTTGGTTTAGGATAACACTTGTTTATTTTTCATGTTAAGTTGCAAACTTGCACTTAGAAGAGCTGGTATTTTCACAAGAGCTGGAATATTCTGCCCTTTTGTTATCATAAAATCCAGTATTCTGAGCATGTCTTCAGACAGTTATGTGAATTATTTGTTAGCTGTTAGGTGGATTTATGCTTTTCATCTTAGCCTGAACTTCTCTCATGAGCATTCAGATAAATTATTTTGAAGGCGTTCGGGAGCTAAGCATCCAATTGTATTATGTTAATATTGCAAGATATCTATATTCATGCATCACAAATGACTGTGCTGTAGTTTACTTAATATTTTGCATTATTATATAAATATGAGTCTTTACGCCAAATGCATTAGTTCCTTTTTCCCCCTGGTGTTTAAGATTGTACTGAAGTCCTGTTGATGCCATAATTGAGGTTAAACAAGTGCTGTTTGAGATGGGCCCCTATTCCCCAATGTGCCGTTTGTCTCTGGTAGATGATGGAAGATTGCTTTACTCTTTACTCATTAATATAAATACATTTTATCCTCTCTTTGCACTAGCTATGTTCCACAAAATCATTTTTATGATTTTGTTATTTATAGTCATGCACATTTCAGGAATATTCCGTACACCTACATGTGGAATTACACCTGAAAATGCAGTAATTCACACTTCAAATACCATTTGGGGGGAAATATGGATTTCTAACTTTAAAGTGTATTTCAGTGCACCCAATAGGAGTAAATTAAGAATAAGCACTGAACTTTAACTCTGTGTTGCCTGGCTTTGAGGTTTATTCTGCTGGCATAACATTGGGTTAACATAGTATATACATAGAATATTTGTTACAAGGTTTGTGAATAAGTGATTCTCATCTCCTTTGTAAGGAAAATTGACTCCATTACAGGAGAGAAAAGACATCAAGCTAACATTACATGAAGTCATAATCCTCTATTGAGACATCACACAATGACATTGTTAACATTAGTATGCAATATTTATTATAAATAAAAGAGGCTATTGAGGCTTTCAACCCATAAGCAGCTCTGTGTGGATGATTTCACTGTAGGAACACAGTGGAGTTATAACGAGGATAAAAGATTTATTTATACCAACATATTTTCTCATTAGTAATTCAGCACTAGCATGTAGCAAATACAATTGGAGGACCAGCAGAGTTTTGTGGTTTGCTTTTGGTTTGGTTTTTTTGGTTTTTTTTTTTGGTTTTTTTTTAGAGTACTATTCATTGTTTGCATTTTAACTATGAAGATTTAGTGAAAACAACAAAAGAACAAGAAATCAGTTAATGAGTTTATTGTACTATATATTATTAATTCTCATAAAGGAAGAATTATTCCATTTTTACGGGATAGAATAACATCCCATCACTCCGTAACAGAGAACCAGTGGGCCATTGGCTCAGATCTTGGTAAAAAAGGGAATTGTTTTTGAAGAGGTCCTTCCTGCATATGTAACATATAGTCAGGAAGCACCGTAGTGTCATGTAAGATTTCTTACTGATCTTTCAGACTACTGTTTCACATTTGCCTTTGGCAGGTGAAACCTAACAAAAATAAGACAAAGGTTCAAAGTGTGTCCGTACTTCACATTTGACTACCATTGTTTTTGTTTAAAACACAATCTTCCTTTTTGGCTAGCCTAATTTATCATTTTTAATTTATTTTCAGTGCTCTTAAACAGCTCTATTGGTAAAACCTTTAACGTATTTGGGGATCTTTCATGGAATTATGGTACAAGAAGGGTAAGTATGCGTATATACCATATGGAGAATATCCTCTGTGTAACAAGAACCCCACTCATAACCACTACGTAACAGAATCACCAGGAAAAAAAATGCTAAAGTAATGCATTATTTCCTATCTTAGAAGAATGAAGTTCATCAGGTATTCATTTCTCATCTTGGGAATTACATTGACATGGTTCATCTCTTTCTAAAACTGCATTTAAGTTGATTACATGTAAGCTGACTGATAAGAAAATCTTATTCATATTGAAAAACAAATCATTCAATTTAGAATCACTCAGCTCAGCAGAGAAAGTCCTTACCAACAATTACTGAGAGATCTGAGGAATTCTACTCCACCTCCAAATGTAGATGAAAAAAACATTTACTTTTCCTGTTAATTTCCGCTGTTCATTTTCATCAATAAAATCTCAAACTTTTTTAATTGAAAAATAAGGCCAGCCCCTTGAAAAATACTCTTCCCTGTGGTCTTAGCCATCCTGTGGTCTTAGTCTTCCCCTTTTATTCAGTCTTCGTTTGTATAAAATTTTATTTATTCTGCTGAAAGCAAGATTAAAAAAAAAAAAAGCTTTAATTTGAAAAGCCATTTATAATTTGAAAAACAAGACAATATTTCCAGCTAGGTCTGCTTAAAGGAACTAGCTGTAAAAAATTAGCATAGCTGACCTAAGTTACTTTCATCGTCTATGCTCTTTCTGTCACCATAAACTCACGTACTCCACTTAAAGAGATAAAATGATGAGAATAAGTTCCTGTTACTATACAATGGAACAGAAAATACAGAGACTGTATGAGTTTAATATAATAGAAACAATACGCTGTTTAGATCCTACTACCCTGCTATTTTTTGCCTGAGTCTGTGATGAAGTGCCTGAGGAGAGCAGAAAGATAAGCTTCATAATTTAGGTGAAATTCTTCCCATTTTTAAAAATTTGTTTGCGTATATGTAACCTTATAGAAGTACACAGTATAGTTTTTCAGACTATTCATTTGGGATTCAGATTATGAGCTTCAGCACATTAAATGACCAATTTTTTAAAAGTATTTCCAAGTTTATAATTTCAAGTGCTTTGTGCTAATGATGTTCAACACAACCAGGCTTGGAAGTCCCTACTACTTCTCCTCTCAATCCAGTTTTTAACTCTTTAACTCCCCAAGGGTTTAGGCCAAGTCCCATTAAAAACAGTGGAAAAGTTCCCACTGATGTCAGCAGAAGCCAGATCAATACAGATCTTAAATTCAGTTATTGGACAAATATTATTTTCTTCTGATTCATACATTTGTCATAAAAATAACCCAGTTTTGTTTCTTTAATGGGTTTTTCACAGAAATCAAGGTGGCTGATGCATCTGCAATCTGACAAAACCGGTATCTCTTTTTGCAGAGAGCGTTTATAAGTTTCCCCATCTATCTCAAAAAAAGTCTCACAATGCTATTCAGAACTCAGTACACGTTCTTTCCTCTTCACAACTCATTTTCTTTTTTTTTTTGTGACAACCTAGGCAATAATTCACAGCTCACTGGGTCTCCTAAATAACCCCCTTTATATTTACATGGTAGGCATTCCCCCATTACCCAGCAGGATTCAGCTGTATTGGCAGGCAGTCATTAGGCATTCTTAAGACTTTGGAGGTTTAACATACCCTTCTCTAGTTAGTATCTTTGAAAACACCCTGTATGGTTACCATCTCAGCAAATATATAGAAAATCTTGACAATTTAACAATAACACAAACTCTCATTTTGCAATTTTGAAGTGGTTCCTTCTTTGGTTCCCATCCAGACTCCCACATGAAGCCTTTAAAGCTCAGAAGCATTTCACCCAATTGAAAACTGTTATGTTTCTTTCTTCTGCTAGAAATTAAATGAGCTACTTGAGTCTCTGCTAAAAACTTTCATAACTGTGTACTTGCTTTGCATTACGTATTGCAGTTAGTTTAACCCAGCATCACTACGAATTCTGGGGGAAATGAAAACAATGCAAAGTCGCACCCTCTGTTGATGAATGGAGATAAGTCCTTTTAGGAAACAGAGATGAACTAGAATAAAGGTAACAAAATGTGTTATGAGAAAGATGCCCAAGTCTAACTCTCACAGAAGTGAGATTTCCACCAGAAGGTCATCTTTCACTAGAAAGTTAGGATCTGAGCAAAAAAGAAGAGCCAAATTTCCAGAGCATATGGTCTTCCTCTGACTGAGGAAGCTCCCCTGACTGACTTTCTCCACTGCCTATGGAAAGTCATTAAAGACACTGCTGCCTTAATACTGACATCTCTCATGCAAACAGGTCCTACTGAGTCATTTACTCCTTCACTTTCCGAACACATGGACCACAGGAATAACACCACCTCTTTGAATTCTTTAGTAAGTACCAAGTTATATTCTTGGGGCTTATGGTAATATAAAAGAAGAAAGCAGAGAAATGGATTCATATTAGCATCACTGATGCTTAGTACTGGTAAATTTGCTTGTTCTGAAGAAACCTCCAAACAACCTGGAGTGACAGATTGCCACTCATGCCTAGAGCGGTTTGCATCCTATGAGCCTTGCATTGACACAAATGTTCAAAACTGGATTTGTTTACTGCATGGATAAATATTTCAAATTAATATATTGAAAGTGCTTACATCAGCAAAAAATCACAGAAATTTATTTTGTTTTGAAGAAAAAAAACGCATACAAGCCCATCTTTTTGTTTACAATTGGACTACTCTTCTTTTAATATTATGTGAAAGTTTAATTGGGGTATCTGTTTGTTTGATGAGAACCAGAGCCTTCACGACACAATGCCTTATATGTATCACATACAATGTTATTTGATACGTCCAGATTTAAGGTGCGAATTCCAGGTAATTCTTAAAATAAGAGACATTCACACTGATCCAGAAGTCATGACAGAATATGAAAAGTATGTGGTGATAGATAATCTGCAAAGTTATTGCTCATGTTAGCAAAATTAGAAAAAGCATTTTGAAATCTTTAAGACCAATAAGCACTTGAGTATATATCTGCCATGTTTAAGAAGTTCAAGTAACATGCTGACAGAACCAAACAATTTACCACCACAGTTGTAATGAAAGGAAGGGGGCCAAAACCCCACAAATTGTTTGGGGGTTTGTTTAATCAAACTGAGTAATTCTTAGTTATATTTTTTCTTGTGGCATCCTGTAGCTTCTGAAGGCTTCTCTTTCACTTCTAAAATTTGTGTAGAACACAATATCCCGCTATCATTTGAAATGCTTTGATAATGTTTCTTTTAAACTGATTATTTGTTTAAAGTTCAAGCTAATAAAAGTAACATCCTATTAAAAGAAAGCCTGGGTGCAGAGTAGTATTTTTGGATGCTAATTGGTCATGTTACTAGCCATCCATGAAACATGCTGAAAACACTCAGAAGTGTTCAGAAATGCCTCTCTAAGTCATAAATCTTTTACAGGTACAATTATGTGAGAGCAGGAATAGAAAAAGCACATTCAACATCTGGAGTCAGATGAGTTTACTGAAGTAAAATGCAAAATTAAATTTAGATGAACTTAATTAAAAAAGGGGATCAAATTTAATATGCACATTCATCAACTTCTCATTGAAAACCTTTCTTGCCTCAAGAAAATATAATAAAGTACAAACACAAAAACCATATAAAGGCTGAAACGAAGTGTGAAGGGATGGTCAAATAAAGAAATGCAGTAAGAAGGAACACTCTCTTTTTTTCCTCATTTTCACACACATGTGCATACAGACACTTTTACTTTAATTGTACAGAATATTGAAAAAATTTTTTACTCCATAACAGTGGAACAAGTGAACTGGTCACCTGTATGCCCTTAAGGTCATTGATCCTTCCAAGGTGTATGTTACATATTTGCTGATAATATGAATATGGAACTTCCTCTCCCTGTATGTATTTATAGTTGGTCAAATTTTTCTCCTAGATCCTAAAGAAATTTATCTAAACCCAGTTATATTTCTTAGTGCTTAAATGTTCGTTACTCCAGTTGGTCCTGCTGAAGTGAATGGGAGTTTTGTCATGGGTCTGGGCCTTGGATGACTTATAATGGATTTTCATTTGCCTTAGCTAAGGCACAACAAATGAGGCTCTCTTGCTTTCCTTTACTAGGTCATTAGTGTCTTCTGTTTCCAAGGGAAAAAGATCTAGTAGTTCAGTACCAGTCACTTCTAGCTTCCATGAAATCTGTCCGCCAGAACAGCACTGACTTTCAGCTCTCCAACTTACAGTGCACGAAGAATTTAGTAATGTCAAACAACAATTTGAAAAGTTTAGAATAATGTTATTGGGATTGTATTATTTCCATACAAAACTGCCTTGATAATTTGTTGTTCTGCACCTTGGTTATGTGATCAAGTAACATGATATGAATGCTGCATTCTTTTATTTCTAATAAAGAGCACTACTAGTACAGTATGCTCTGCGGGAGATACTGTCCTTTATTAGGAACACATTCCAACATTATAGAAATTACTCAGCAATAATGAAATGTAATCTGTCTTGAGGATTCACAATAACACATTATTATGCTCATTTTTGTATGAAAAGAGCATGATTGGATAGGAATGCTATTGTTGTTGAATACATCTTTAAACTGAAGCAGAAATTTTATTGAACTACTTGGTAAATGACAATAAATTGCTAGAGGATTGCTGAATACAGGTTTTGTTTCCAGGTCAGAAGAGTTGTAGGTTTTGTGGTGTAATCTAATTCAAAAAAATATATACTGCAATAGCCTGGAATCATCAGGACTTGGAAATGGTGGTATTTGATGTCTGTATCACAGTGATCTAAAACCAGCATAAGCATGACTGGGCAGGGTGAGGCCAAAGGGCTCTTTATACCCTGCCTCTAACAGTGGGCATTGGTCAATGCTAAGTGGAGGAGTGTAGCACGCAGTGGTACGCCTCCCCTCGCCTCCTACTTCCCCTGGACCTGGTGGTATGTGGCATAACAGCAAGAATAATTTTGACCAAAATATCATCATAGACAATATTATAATCAAAAAATTACATCTTTCTTCCCCCAACAGCTGAACACTTACACACCAGCATGATTTACTGTTAAAGACCTTCTCCACACTACCCAACTACAGTATTCTAGAAAATGTATTCCAAATTGTTGCAGAAGTATGGCAGGACGCAGCTGTTCCCTCTTCCTTTTCTCTTTTACTAAAGCTGAGAATTTACCTCTGCATCAGAAATTCTAAGCTTCGAGATGCAGATAGATTATATCCCTTCACAAGGTCTCCACAGCAGTATTTGAGAATCTGACTCGAGGTTTGATCAATCAGACTAATTACAACAAAGACAGCATTAGAGGGGAAAATAATTTGTAATTTTACAACTTATTGCTCTGTTTTCAGCAAGAACAAACTACTGAATTTCCTTTCTGTGCATTTTACTTTCTCTTTGGAGCCTGGCCACCATCCTTCCGTAAATGGTTACATTCTTCAAAACGTACAATGTCAAACCTTGCGAGAGCAGTTACATTAGTAGAGAGGACAATAAAAACAGCCTTTCTGATTTTAGTCTGATGAAAATTGCTCAGAACTTGTGTCCTGAGAATGTCTTGCACATCAATATATGTTCTCATATCTCTCTATCGTTGCATTAGTCAAGGGCAAATACGTCATTTTTCACACAGATTCAGTTTCAGTGTAACGTAACAGAAAACAGTAATATTTTAATGTGGTTTACTATGGTATCTTTAGACCTTACCGCTGAGACTGAATGTGAAGATCCTTAAATTGCTGGCATCACTGTTCGTGTAAAGTCTGGCACAAATTCAGATGAGTGATCCTGCCAAAAGTCAAAGGAAAATATTCATCAGACAGATGATTATTTTTAATCACACTTTCCCAGTACCCATGGAAGCCTTACTTTATAAATGCCTACTGCAGGTTTAATGATAAGACCACTAAAATAGACCTGAATGCAACACACCAGCATGTTGACTTTTTGAGTGACTGAGAACCTGAATATTGATTCCCACAGGGTACTTTCTACAGAGAAACTGTCCTTTATGAAAGCTATGCAATAGATTTTACCAGGAAAAATAACAGTGTATTGCATTATTAGTTTTAATAAACTGCATTAGAAAGACGCCTCATGGAAAAACCAACCAAACAAAAATGCACACAATTGGCCAACCCAAAATTAATGAAGCATACATTCATACACAGTTCATTTTCATTTCAGATCAAAGGGGTTTTGAAGTTCAAATAAATTTGCCTCCTAATAGTTTTAATACAGGATTATCTCTCTTAACATCTGAAAAATAACATTCAGAGTTGGCATTTAACAGCTTATTTGTATTGCAGCACTTCAGGGACAAGCAAACTTGTAATTTCTACCATATGTGGAACGTTTCTTTCATTAAAGTATTGAAATTTCTATAAAAAAAAAACCCCATGACTGAGAAAAACTCCAGCAAAAGGATTATTTTATGAAATACATGTATAACATATAATTATTTTTGCTATTTACATTTAATTAACACCTATTATACTGTAAATACAAATATGTATGTGCATACATTTGTTTCATTAAGGTTTACATGGTTATTTTAAAAATTATTCAAATTACTCCTGTTTAGGAGAATATGAAAACTATCTTGAAGTGAAAGCATAGAAGAAATGGAATTGATTACAAGAAATTCATAGGCAGGTGGAGCAGTGTTCTTGGGTCAGACCAGTTTTATGAACTTGCAGCACTCAAATCCAAGTTGCCTCTATACAATAACAGAGCAAATTCAAAGCAGGAAAAAGCTGTAAGGAGCTAACATCAAGCCTTAGATGAATACAGAGGTCTCCACATCTCCTTTCCTCTTTTACTCAAGCTCCCAGTGAAAATACTACCATTTTCACTATGTAACAACAAATTCCTTAGAGTGAGATTTTCAAAGACATGTAAGAGAACTGGGTGTCTAATTCCCTGAGGCAGTTTTGAAAAGTGCACGATTAATATACTATATAGGCTCCTTATACTTCAAACAACTTCCCAGTGCACTTCACATTAATCTTTAATCTAGACACTTTAATCTTCAAATCTTCATACAATAATCTTGAATGAAAGGTTCTTTCTGGGAGTTTACAGTATATTTAACACAATTTAAGAACTACTAGTGCATTGCCCTAGCTTTTAATACCCGGAAAATGTTTTATAAATTAGATCAACTGCAACCTGGCCAAGGTTTCTGTATTTTTAATATCTTTGGAGAGCGATTACAACAGAAGGGTGCTGGAGGGAATGACTTAGCTGCTTAAGCATCAGTTCACAATACTTTAAGTCACCCCAGAACCGTAGCTGCAGATCCCAGAGTTTATTCAGTGTTTCACTTTTTCCAAGGTAAGGACTAGCATCTCCTCATACGTTATTGGGGAAAACAGCATAGCTTGCAGTGTATACTACTCTGTTTTGGCAGCTCTGTGTGCGCACATCTGGCCATGAACATAGTTTCCATATCTGTGTTTTTGCCAAAAATATTAACTGTTAAGGACAGTGTGCCAGGCCCATTCTGCAGGGATATAGCCATGACTTCAACTCCTCCTGGCCTTTACTGTTCCCTTCAGTGCTGTTTACCATAGTACTTCTGAGTTCTACTCACGGACAAGGCCTTCACAGTATTAGCCCTACCTAAATGCACAGTTGAAAAAACTTCTAAGACTTTATACAGTGGATTGAGGACAGAAGGCAATAGGTCAGTATGAAGTAAGAGAAATAAAGAAGATAGCAGCCATTACAATAAGCAGTATTTTTTGTAGACAGCCTAGCAAAGGCACATTTTGAGGAAAGATTTGAAGAACCAGTTTTGCAGAAGTGTCTGAAGAGTTTTGATGGGAGAAAGCACAAAGGTGCAGGCTTGAAAACAAGAGTTGAGGAGGAAATGGACATTGTGACTCTAACTGAGGTTGAAGCTGCCGTTTTCATACTGATTAAGAGATGACACAGAGTAGAGAAAGGACAAATAAGCTGCCTAAAAGAGAAAAGGGATAGTCACATATCACCTGAGTGTTATGGTCAGAAAGCAATATGGCCAAAAGAAAGAAACCAGGAAAATGAGTTTTCTAACAGCATTATTTGAGTTGGGTAAGATTATCTTTGTCAAGATTTGAGAAAACAAATTTACAGTGCAAGAAATCTAAGAGTCAATATGGATGGCCATGAAAGACCACATGTCAGACTTCACATCCCAGCTGGATTTGAGCTGGCAAAGAGAAATCTCAGTTGAAGACAATGCTCAGGTAGTGAATTTGGGTGACAGACGAGGTGACAGGTTGTTAATAGACATCATGAAAAAGAGTATCTGCAGAAAGAGTAAGGACAAGTGTTTTAGTGATGTTGGTTTGAGATGCCACTTCAATACTTACATAGAAACAGACTTAGATTTTAACTTGGGTAGGAAGAGGCAGGCTTGAAGTACAGAGGTCCACATAGTTCCTAATCATCCTCATCACCATGGTAGTTGAATTTCTGCTTTCATGTGAGATGCCTCATGGATAAAGTAGGAAGGAAGTAGAAACCTGACTTTCCTGTACACTCCTGCAACTGGAGACTTAATAAGGCAGATTCACCAAAGAGCAAACGAAGGAAAGGATAGTGTCACAGAAGCCAAAAGAGGAAAGGATTACAGTAAGATTATCAAAGTTAAATATACATTAAAACACCTGATAGGTTCAGATGGCCAAAGGTGGAGTATAGACTCTCTGACTGGACTGGAGAAAGTTATTACAGACTGGTTTGAGCAGTTCCTGTTGATTACAAACAGTGGGAATTAGATGGCAGTGACTGTAGTGTACTCCATGCCTTCAGGGTTGAGAGCTTATTAGAAGGTGGGTAAACACTGGGACATTTTCAAGAAGTGAAAGACTAAGGCAAGCTTGAATTGTGCGAGAAAAGAGGAAGAAGAGAGTGACAGATTGGAGGAAAAAAGGGATAAGATGGGGTCGCTGCATAAAGTGGATGAGCAGAGAAGGGTAGCAGTTGGAAACTTTATAAGCTGTGACAGGCTAGAGGACTGTCACTGTTTCAGGAACAGTGAGTGAAAGGAGGAGTTATGAAGATGAAGATCAGTTTTCACTGGGAAGAAATTGTCAAGATCCTTCTCAGAGAAAGAAATTGTGGTGGGAGAAGAGGCTTTGAGGAATGAGTCAACGGTGGTGAAGAGGAGATTAGGCCTGTGAATGAAGATTTCAATTATAGTAGCTAGGCATCTGACAGAACTGAGAGGGGAAAAAGGAATGATTGTGCTATAGAGGAAGTCAGCTTGGTCACAGGATTTTTGCTAGAAATGCCTTGTTGCACAAAGCAACAAGCAGAGAAAGTACCTATAAGAAAGGTGGTCTTGACAGCTTTGAGAGATTCAGAGAGAAGGCAGATGCTGAACTCGATCAATTCAGGAACATCACTTGCTTTTGTGCAAGGAGACAAAGGAGGAGAGACAATAAAGAGGTCGCTGGGTATTTTCCACCCTTGCTAGACCAAGTCATAAGTGGGTCTTTATTTAAAACTCTCATGGTGTCTGTCACAGACAGACACCACAACTTGACATGCGGATGAGTTTAATTTACTATGGAGCTGCAGCACTTCAAAAATTATTGCAGACCCATAAAAACTCTCTGAATACCTGGCTTACATTCAGACATGACACCTGAACTGGTTAAAAGATACAGGCATATTTGTCCCACTATGCTTTTTATCTCAGAAAAGTGCTATGATTTGTAATTTGAGGAAAAACACATGAAATATTTCACATTCATGAAATATGGGACATGTTTCAGTGTGAGGACATGAACATTTGATAATTTGGGTTCAAATTTCCATTTTCTTCACAGTCGAGTCCATTCTAGGGATAGAAAGATGCATCCTAGCAATTCTACCACATTTCTGGTAATGCAGAAGGATTTCAGAACATATTGTTTTGAGCGGAGGCAGCAACAAGCCCCTCAAAGCACTGGCAGACAAATGGCTGATACAATGTCTGAGAAGGCTAATTTTATGATTTATATAAGGCAAAATTATATTCCTGGGAAGCAAGGAAGAGCTCAGGGATAATATGATCACCTATGGTCCAGAAAGCTTTGTGAAAGTAAACTATTGTAAGACACTGAGAATAGATTTTTTTGGATGAAGATATTTTCTTAATGATTTGGATGAAATTTTACACTGTTTTGGCAAAGTCAGGAGTTGAGACTACAGGAGTGAGAACAAGAAAAAAAGTCAAAATTCTAAGTTAAAAAGCTTTAAGAAAGATATTCTCAAGTGACATCCAAATGTGCATTCAGAGGGGAAAAATTAGCTGAGAGGAGGGAATTGATGATTTCCTAAAGATGAAATTTATATTGCGAATCGCAAGGGTCTGCGATGGCACTCATGACTTCAGCTTGCTAAGAAGTATGTCACAGATGGTATCAAGCACAACAAAGAGAAAGGCCTCAGCAAGAGAAACACTAATCTTGACCAAACTTTGACAAGCACTTTCAAAAATTTAGAGAAGAGGAAAAGTAACAAATGGTTGAACTGATAATGCCCTAAAATTCACTATGAATCCAATGCTTAATTTTACATCTTATTGTAGTCAACTTGTCTGAATGTATTACCGTAAAATACTCATTGATTTACACATCCATTGGACTAGTCTGTGTAAAATATGTGTGTGACACAACAGAATAAATCCAGTAGCACCAAATACAACATTTTAGAATGGGATTTCGTGCCATTTTTGCTCTCCTTCATGAATCCACTCTTCACCTATTTCCATGTAAACACATTGAATTTAACAGAATTTTCCAAAATAATAATAATTTATATTTCTTTAGGTGTATACACATACATTAAAAAGCTGCATCTACCTATCCAACTTGAATAAAAAACGATGTCCATGCTTTACTAAGAAGGAATGCAGCTCAGTGTAGTAACACCTGCTAGTACATCTAACAGTGGAGTAAAACACTGGAAAATTACCACTGCTGGTGTTTCCCAGAAATAATGTAAATCCAATATCGAATTGGTTAGGTAACTCCGATATCACAAGGTTTCACATAGCATAGAAAAAGTGCATTTTAAAGTTTTATGGGGGGAGGAGAGGAGGTGTGAGGAGACGTGAGTGCTGTTTAATACTAAACTGCTCTTAATGCTGTGAAATACATGGAAGCAAGGTTAATTGAAAACCTGAAGCAATATAAAAATAAGTTCATCCTTTAACAGGAATACATATGGTATATAAAGCTCCATTGAGCCCAGGTGGATAAGTGAACATTTTCAATGCATATTAGTTGAAGAAATGAAGAAGTAGCAGCAGATAATAGGTATTACTAAACTGGAATATTCTGAAGGCCTGGAAGAGAGATAGAAAACCACTACCATGGAAACATTTTATAGATTACTTTTTCTTCCCGCATAGAGAGTAGTAAGTTCCCTGTTTCCCTTTAGACAAAGCTTTTTATTGGCTATGGTTATCATCCCCCTAGGGGAAAAAGGGGTGGTTTTCAGAGACAGACTTTAAAGAGGAACATCTGGACTCCCATGTAAAGTCACAACATCAGTGAGGTACAGGATTTCACATTGCAGCTCTTCTCTGCCTCAGCACCCGTGCACCCTTCTACAGTAGGAGAGGAGCCTAGGACCACAGAACAGAGGAATGCGCAGGTCTGCCTCTGTCTTCCAAGGATGCTTTTCTTTCCTCGGGCATGCTTTTATTAGGTTGGAGTTATTCATGATCCCTCAGAAACTATAGGAACCACAGTCTAAATATTCGTTATAACACACCTGCAAACATCCTATGGACTTGTGTCCCACATTATTCTTGAAAACCATTTAAATATAAGCATATCTATCTCTCTATATATATCTATAAAGAGCTATATAAATATATAGATATTTATTCATTGCCACATAAAATGATTCCAGCATTTGGTTCATCTACTACAGACGCATGTGGTAAAATTCCCAAGTTCCCTGCTATGCTGTCTCTGTCAGCATGAAGCAGATAATACCCCAGGCCAGGTACAGCTGAACCTATTTGAAACTGTATTCTTTTCCATTCAAGTACCAGTAGTCTCTTCTACAACATAACTGTCCCCAGTTCTGCAAGAATTACCCTTTCCAAAATAATGCAGCTTGTTTTGCTGTCACCTCTACCTAGACCTATTGCAAAAGAATGCAAACTTCAGACCTTTTAACTACCAAATTGGTTTTGGGCCCCTCACTACAAGAAAGACATTGAGGTGCTGGGGCATGTCCAGAGGAGGGCAACATTTTCAGTCATAAAAATGAGGATTTCTACCCCTAAAACCAGCACTCACCCGATATGATGTGGAAAAATAACACACACAGACAAATTATAAAGACATCTTAAGCTTCTTTTCCACAGCCCACACTCTTCAGAGTCATGAGTGCAAATATTGAACTTTTCCATTAAAGGGATTACATCTGACCTGGTGAGGGGTCTGGAGCACACGTCTTATAAGCAGCAGCTGAGGGAACTGCGGCTTATTTAGCCTGGAGAAAAGGAGGCTGAGGGGAGACCTTCTCGCCCTCTACAACTACCTGAAAGGAGATTGTAGCCAGGTGGGGGTTGGTCTTTTCTCCCAAGTAACAGGCGATAGGACAAGAGGACGTGGCCTCAAGTTGCACCAGGGGAGGTTTAGATTGGATATTAGGAAAAATTTCTTCACCAAAAGGGTGGTCAAACGTGGGAACAGGCTGCCCAGGGAAGTGGTTGAGTTGCCATCCCTGGAGGTATTTAAAAGACGGGTAGATGTAGTGCTGAGGGACATGGTTTAGTACTAACTTGTCAGTGCTAGGTTAACGGTTGGGCTTGATGATCTTAAAGGTCTCTTGCAACCATAATGATTCTATGATTCTATAAATACAAGAATTTAGTGTGACTCATAGGCCAATCAGTCAGGATCCTGGAAGTACAGTAAAATATCAAGGCAGAGGAACCTCTTTACAAAGGAAAACTCCCAAAAAGGTGTTTTGTGACATCAAAATCAGTGACCCGAACTTTGAAGGGGTGGGCCTCTATATGCTCAAAAAAGAGTTTAGAGAGCTAACCGCAAAGAGTATGCTGATTTCAAAAAAGCATGAAAAACTCAATAATAATGATACATAACACTTTTATAAATGGCTATTACTTGCTTATTTTGGGAGAGTGATAAGCTATAATTTATCATATAAAATAATAGCTAACTGAGCAGCTTTTCTTTTATCACCTCTGTATCAAAATCTCCTTAGCATTTTATAGCAATATTATGCTTTCCTACGTTTGAGACTAACAGGCAATAGCAATTCCTCCCGCCCCGGTACTTCAAGACCCTGCCTTAAGCACAATAATATATTAAAGTTTGAATGCTCAGGAGGATGTATGTGAAAACCAATGCTTGTATTTCATTAGCTGCACCACAACCAATTTAATTGCATGTCTAGAACATACTCATTTAAATGCAACTGTATGTGTGACAGTTTTGGAAACTCTGGCTTAAATTAACAGTGTGTTTTTTTGTACTTTCATTTTTCTTGCCACTGATTTGCAAAGGACTATCATAAACCTTTTCATTTCATTGAATTGTTTAATAGCAGTATGTTACTTTGTTAACAGGATCTGAAATATTTATGCAGGCAAGGATTCAGCACCTTCCAAAACCCATTTTGTGAGCTGGAATACTTCTGAATTAAAGCCATTTCTTCCTCTTTACAAGACAGTCAGATCACATAACTAGATGATAATAATCTCATTCAAATTATAAGTCAGAAGTTATTAGGTTAAGAGCTAGAGAAGAAACACCCACAATCAAAGCAAAGCATCTAAACTTATTTTTATCTAGTGATTGGCTACAAGAGGAGGTACTAGCAGCTACAAAACTTGGTGTTACGGACCTAACTGTGTAGCTCACATTTGAGGCAATCTTTTCCTTTTGTAAGACATGAGCCCGAACCAATGAAGTCAATGGAGAAGGGTATTTGCTCCAACAAAAATATGCCTGCATCTCTACGTCCCTTCTACAGAAACTGTCTGTCCCACAGCCCTAGCATGGCAGTTCTTTGCTGTAGGCCCTTTTTCCCTCCAAATCTATCTTTGCAAACCTGGCTCTAGACAGAAAGACTTTTGTTTTTGGCACAGAGACATATTGGAGTCAATTAGTATTTAGGGTATCACTTTCATTCTTAGTAAAATTAAAAATCTACAGCTTACAAACAAAATGCTTTGTCAACAAACATTTTTCATCTTCCCTCTGCAGACTTAGTTATTTCAAAGGCATATTTAGATACTTCCTCCATTTCAGAAGATTCCCTTTGAAAATGCATTTGAATGAATGTTACCCTCTTCTACGGAGATTTGGCTAAACATTTTTGTTACAGCAATTTTGTTTAGCATGGTAATGCAATCAGTATCCCAGGAGGCTCATCTTTCACAAGATGCCCGCCTGCAGTTCTACCTGCAAAGTTATATTACGGCAGTCTTCACAGATAACAAAGTACAGAAACTGTAATGCATAAAGGAGCAAAATCATCTGTCAGAGGCTGTCTAAAAAAAAAAAAAAAAACAAACCCAACCAAAAATCGCCCCGCCAGTTTTCAATATAAATATTCATCGCAACCGCCATGCTATGACAGTGCTTCATTTCAGGAACCAGTGGGCATAAGCTGTATTGCTCATTCACTTAAAACAAAGAGTAAGGAGATTCCATGAGTAATTTCTATTTCCTGGACAAAGCGAAGAGCATTACTGTTTTTCAGAGGAACAGCAGTGATCAAGCTGTGAACTGGATAAATACAAAGTCTATGGAGTGATTTACTATTCTTACTGCAGCCAGCTAGCAACAAAGTCAATCTCTTTTGCTGAGGCAGTGATTAGTGAGTGCAGTTGACCTGTGATACCTACTGCTTTTAATCCAATGGTTTGCACATTACGTTAAAGGCTGAACTTGCAGAGCAATGTATTTATTCCTTCTGATACCTCTCCAGTTTTTTCAAAGATCTCTATTTTTACAAAGTGCTGAAGTAAAGGGCACTTTACTTCAGCATGTATAATGTATATGTATATTTATGTATATGTATAATTAAAAAGTAACTGAAAGTAATTACCAGCAAAAACATTATATGGGCCTCATTTGCATGTATTTTAGTATATAGGGCACTGATCAAGTACCACGAGTCTAAATAAGAGAGTCTTGCTAAAATGGACTTGTAACAGTTTTTTTGAGATTTTTTTTTCATATCCTTGAAATAATTTGGATATTAGACACCTATTCATTTTCATAGCCAAGCATTCATTTCCATTATACAGCTTTCACACAGAGCTCTTTTTACAGTTCAGCTCTTCTACTTAAAGAATAAAGATAACTGACAGGTTTTAGAGGAACTGGGAATCAACAGGCTTCACATTTACTATCACATCATTTCAAGTTCCAAGGCTGATTATCATCATTATGCATTACACCTAGTAGTGTCCCATATGTGACAGGTGCCTTCTGAGCACCATTAGAGGCATCATCTCTTAAATTAACCTTCTAAAGAACAGACGAAAAAAAGCAACAGAGAGATGTTGTAAAGGCAGGAGGAAAACAGACAAATGCCACGATCAGGTAGCAGTGGATATTTCCTCCAATCAGAAAGCTTTACCGGTAGCTATATTGTATCTTTACATGTGTGGTTTTAAGGTTCTTTTTCTCCACGTGCAAATCTGAAGTTATACAGACATCGCCAAATACAATCACAACAGGTTTTGAATAAGAATCAAGTGTCTTGAGTAATTCCTTTGTGAAAATAAGTGATTGGAGGAGTCTGGGATATCTCACAACAGTTTCCTCCTCACAAGATACTTTGGCTCACCGCTGTTTTTGCAGATGTATGAAGGCATTGCAGTTTGGTTACGGACACAGAAAGCACTAGCAATAGAATTGGTGGATCCTCCTCTTTCTGCCCCAACCACAGAAGCAGAGGGTTATACAGAAAATCTCAGCAACACCAGCCAAACTTCCTGTATATGCATACTCATATCCTGGCTCATAATGCTTACACCAAGTCCAAGGCTACCACATAAGCTGTACTGCTGTGGCCCAGTTGTGGCAGATGGGTCAGACCTCTCAAATGACACTAGGCAATCACAGGGTAATCATCAGGATAAACTCCCAGGACCTGACCAGAACTAAGAACCTTGAAAATCATTTTTATTAGACTTTTTCTGTATGTATTTGCGATCAGTCTGGGAAACTCAAGCTAGAACCCCAAGCTACCTTTCTTATTAAAATAAAACAATTTAGTGGCAATTGTACAGAAGATGGTATAACTGAAGAAAAAAAATGGAGGGGAAAATATATATATGGATTTTCTATAACTCTGCTGACAGTTATTTTTTGCTCTAAGCAAAAGCCTTCACCTTGTCTTACCTTTGTACATATTCAAGTTTTCTCCTGAAAACCTTTGAACTACCTGCTAGGTAAATTCAGTATGCAAACTACATCTCTGCTTCATTCTATTATTTCTAATTCAAACTTCTTCAGGAGAAGGTCATGCTAAAAATAAGGGACCAAGACGTAAATATACTGGGTCCACCTATCATCCTAGTCACCTCAATATGAAGGTGTTACACTGAAATCATTAATAATATTTCCAGTCCTTTAAATCTTTATTCACAACAGGGCAGTCAAAATTTTTAGTTCACCAGTTTCCAACACGTTTGTACATTGTTGTGGCTTCAAGAACGCTGAAAGCTATTTACTTATGTAAATCTTGAGATTTGCTACACAAAGAAACAGATGTATGTGACATTTGCAAGGCAGTGAAAATGAAGTGTCACACGCTGGCCTGGGAAACAAAACTTGAAAAAAAAAAAAAAAGAGGTTTGCCATATTTCACTGAGTCCATCATTGAAGAGCTGAAGGACAAACTGCAAAAGAAAATCTTGGCAGCTATTGCAAATTACAGAGGGAGAGGAGCAGCATGGTTTTGGACAACTGTATTTATCATCATAGGACTTTCTGTGCAGGGGCAGTCTAATACCCATACACAGGGGGGGCTTCGTAGAATGGAAGCATGCCGCATAGTTACATTGTTTCCTGATCTCCGATGCCAAAAATTGCTTTTCCTTGACTTCCTCTGTAAGAGAAGCTCTTTTGTTATATTCAGTAAAGGGAGAAATAAAGTCTTTTGACTGGTTATATGTGTTTTAAACAAGTAAATGAAAAGTATACTTTCTGAAACCTCTAATAAAATACCTAATTTCACTTGTTAATTTTCAGATAATACTTCTCAATAATTTTGGAATTCTTTATTTGAAACTCCCATTTGTAATGGAAATGACTGGAAAAGTAATTGATAGAATTAATAAAAACACATCCCTGTCTAAAACTTGGAATTTTTGCATGTTTTTTGATTGTGCACTACGAACCTGGTCACTGTTCTGCGACTCTAGTTGTTTGAGTATCAGGACTGATTGACTGATTGATATCCTTCCTTAAAATGTTCTGTGATAACTCTTACTACTGCCACAGTTAAAGCGTACTAAAACCTATCTGAAAGAAAGGGCAAAGAACAAATGAACACCCCCAAAATGTAGAAAACACATTTAAAAAGTGAAAATAATTTTACTAACCAATTGCAATTTGGAAGTAGACAAACAGTGAAAGAGCAGCAGACTGTATATGTTATGGGTGTTCTAATTATTTATTTCATCTGGGACTCCATCAACTGTTTCCTTTGTGAAGAATATTCTTTTTCTGTCCTATGAAATTATAATAAATGACTAAAGAGCTGTGGGAAGCCAAGTGGTTTGTAAAAACCTTGAATCATCCGTACTTTATCAGCTAGAATTTCGTTACAAGGCTGATACTGTGAATTTCTGAGATTTTTTCAGGACACTTACGACAAAATCTGTAAAGGACTTCAGTGTCTACACCCAAAGCACAAGTCTGAAAGACCTCATTTAGCTGTCAATGAACTTAGAACATGCTAAACTTCACAGGTGTTAAATTTCTCTTGTTGCCTATGGTTCTATATCTGCAAATACGCAGCTGATTCTCAGTTTGGGAGGGCCAAGTGATCCTGGTCTTTGACTCATTACTACTTGTATTCATGAAAGCAGAAGAGATTTTCTGTGCTGGGCTCATGCCCAGAGCTGAATTTTTTTGAAAAGACTTTACTTCAATATGTCACAATATAAATATATTTTAAAACAATTATTGAATTAAGAGCTCTGGTGTGGGGAACATATGACTTAAGTTGTGTTTAAGGATGTACCTTTTGTTGTTCCTAAGAACGTGCAAGTTTGGCTACATAAGAAACCTTTGAAAGATCTCATTTGTATAAGATCATTTGAGATATATTAGTTTCTGGAAACTAAATAATTTGAAGATACACACACTGAGCATGTCTTGAAAGGCCTTCCTGGGGACACTCTGTAAGGGGCCTGGGTAAAACTAGGTGCCAGATCTGCAGCTAGGGTAGTGCTGAGAGCTAGTGCCAGAAGAAGCAGCAGTGTTTAACTGTGCATGAGGTGAGGAGAGGAACATGAGGATAAATGAAATTCAATATGAAATTCAATAAGGACAATAAGGGCAAGTGTAGGGTGCTGCATCTGGGGAGGAATAAACGACTGCACCAGTACAGGTTGGGGGCCGACCTGCTGGAGAGCAGCTCAGTGGAAAGAGACCTGGGAGTCCTGGTGGACAACAGGATGACCATGAGCCAGCAATGTGCCCTTGTGGCCAAGAAGGCCAATGGCATCCTGGGGTGCATCAAGAAGAGTGTGGCCAGCAGGTCGAGGGAGGTCCTCCTCCCCCTCTACTCTGCCTGGGTGAGGCCACCCCTCGAGTACTGTGTCCAGTTCTGGGCTCCGCAGCTCAAGAAGGACAGGGAACTGCTGGAGAGGGTGCAGCATAGGGCTACCAAGATGATTAGGGGACTGGAACACCTCTCTTATGAGGAAAGGCTGAGGGAATTGGGTCTGTTTAGTCTGGAAAAGAGACGGCTGAGGGGTGACCTAATTAATGTGTACAAATACTTAAAGGGTGGGTGTCAGGAGGATGGGGCCGGGCTCTTTTCAATGGTGCCCGGCAATAGGACAAGAGGTAATGGGTACAAACTTGAGTGTAGGAAGTTCCATCTCAACATGAGGAGGAACTTCTTTACTTTGAGGGTGGCAGAGCACTGGAACAAGCTGCCCAGAGAGGTGGTTGAGTCTCCATCTCTGGAGACATTCAAAACCCGCCTGGACGCGTTCCTGTGTAACCTGCTCTAGGGTGGCCCTGCTCTGGCAGGGGGGTTGGACTAGATGATCTCCAGAGGTCCCTTCCAACCCTATGATTCTATGATTCTATGATAAGGAAACCTCTGTTTCAGCATCTATTATCTTTTGAGTGCTTAATTTTGCAATCTTAGTGTTGTTTTGCTGTCTAAAAATGTTTTTAAAGAACAGAACTGAACAAACATCATGAAACATCCATTATGAGAATAAGTATTCTTGGTTTAGATATCCTGTTCCTGGTGAAAGTTATTTTTGTTTAGTCAACATAAATGATAATCAGTCCTGGTAAGTTTATATTGTGGGAGGTGACTGCTTTCAAAAAATGTGTATTTAAAGAATTAGATATTTTTTCTCTTAAAGAGGAAGAATCCATTGTTAAGAAACTAACTCATCAAGAAGTGCAAAAGAGAACCAGAGAAATGTTTTGAGGACTGCAGAGAAGGTCTTAGGCCTCCAGTATTCCAAGAGCTCTGTTAAGTTTATTCAAAAGAAGACTAAGGAGGAACCATAACTGAGAGAACACTTCTTACAAAGAAGTTCTTTAGAACCATGAAGAAAGGGATAACAAGAACTACTCGCTAGAAGCTGAAACAAGGCAAATTAAAGTTAAGAATACAGCTCCCTTTCTCCTAAGTTAACCATTAGAAACTGTAAGGAGCGGTGCATTCACTAGCAAATTGGATTGGGTATGGTTTAGCAATTTGTTTCAGTTAAAGAAACCTATTAAAACTCATGTTGCTGTAACCAAGTGGAATGCAGTGATTTATGATATACAAAGAGATCAGATCTCATTATCTAGCTGGAACGAAACCTTCTGCCTTTAATGAAACTGGTACAAGCTGTCAGCTGTGGATGCTATGGTTCTCAGGATATGGCCTTCACTACCTGACAAGTGCATGTGAGCCTCTTAATGTTGGAAGTGGTATTGCCTGGTGCATTTTCCTCATACATTTAAAAAATAAAAAATCTGCGCAGGAAATGTTTCCCAAAGGACATATTCAGAACTTGGTTTAGAGGGCATCAGCTCTTACTCAGGCTTTGACCATTAATATATATGATTCCATTATCCTTTCTCGTTAAGTAGTCCTAGAAGCTTTTTTGCTATTGCAAATAATACACATCAGATGGGACAACCCTCCTTTTGGGAGGAGAGAAGCTCTTTCAGCTATTTCCTGATTAGTTTAAGTATCCTTTGAGAGACGTTAGTAATCTAATTCCACCATTTTAAACAGGGGAAAAGGAAAGGCTAGCGTTACTGAAATGAAAGGTATTTAAGCATCTTCTAACACCATGTCTCTTACTATTCCACTTCTTTTTTGAAAGAGTAACATATTCAAATGTAGGTGATAATATTTTTTGCCCACTGACATTAATTTCACTAAAATATGTAAATATGTACTTAATAAATCAGCTTGTTTATATGTTTCAAAGTCCTACATTGAAGATTTTAATCAAGTTTATCTATCAAGAATACATAAATTAAGAAATTTGAGATGCTTGCATGAATGGTAAAGTTAAGTATTTCTACAAGTGTTCTTTCTAATCCTTATATTTTTTCCATGCAAATCAACAGTAAGCACACGCAGACTAGGCATTCCTCCCCTACGTGGATTGAAGTGCATATGTAATATCTGCAACACAGAAGCTCTAGTACTGATGTGAAATTGGGGCCTAATTGAGGAAGATCTGCTCATCTAACTATCTGTCCTATCCCTAGGGAGCTATCAGAAGCCTGTAAGTGACAAACAACATTGTAATACTCTTCAAAATATTTATTAATTAAATATGGGATTGTGTTATTGAGTCATCAGAAGTTGTCTCTCATGTACATACCAACACTATTAACTACTTTTTTTATTAAATAGCCCATAGCTTGCTGTTTTCATCCCTCAGTTTATAAGTACTTTGCTTCCCTATAACAACTGTATGGTCTGAAAAAAAAAATAATCAAAGTTTGGCATTATCTGTGAATAATATCCTCCTGGGTTAAGTTCAGCTCCGTCAAGAGAGGCCTCAAATTCCACTTGGGTGTTGCACAAGAGTGAATTTCATCCTTGTGACTAAAGCTGCCTCTCAGCTTCTGCAACTGGGTATTGCGCTGAAGAGTGACCAGTGAACTCAGTTGGACCAAGAAGGGGAGAGTGCTGGAGGAAACCACTCATGTGTCTTGCAAGCCTCCCTCAGCACCAATTCACAGAGAAGACATGTTGTTAGTGCACATAAATGGGTCTCTTCAGATGCAACAGCTTTTGCTTTTATCTCTGAGAGTCCCTGACTCCATTTCAAGTACGCCAGATACAAGCTAGCTCTGTTGTTAAATGCTTGTCTGACAGTGCTATTCCCGGACACTCTGTGGTTTGATCTCTTACAAAGCGGACCTAGATCCAAACACAGCAATTTCCCCCAAGGACTGCAACCAATATAACAAACCCCATTCCTCTATGCAAACTGCAGCTACTCTAGCCAGGCGGCAGCACCCTTTGTGATCCCTCACCCCAAAACAGCTCAGCAGCATAAGGATTTTCCAGTTGTACTCATTTTCCTCTTGCGTTGCTTTGAATTAAGTTGTAAAACCCAAACACTCTTTGTACCCTCAGCAGAAACCATAGACATATTTTGATGCAAAGTCAGAACATTTTAGAGCCCTACCTCGAAATAGTTGTGGTGGGTTGACCTTGTCCAGCTGCCAGCCACTCACCCAGCCACTCTCTCATTCCCCACCTCAACAGGACAGGGAAGAAAATCAGATGGAAAAGCTTATGGTTTGAGATAAAGACAGGGAGATCACTTACCAATTACTATCACGGGCAGACCAGGCTTAACTTGAGGAAAATTAATTTAATTTATTGCTAGTTAAAATAAAGTTGGATGGTAAGAAATAAAGACTAAACCACCTTCCCCTCACCTGCTTTTTCTCTCACCCAGGTGCTGGCAGGGCTGTTCCTCACACTTTTTTCCCTCCCACTCACTGCCTGCATGGGGTTTTGGCAGCTCTTAAATGTGCTTCCACAAAGCTGCCACCACCAGCTCCTCTGAGGGGCTCAGCTGTGGCAGGTGGTGGGGCCGTTGGGGAACCGGCTGGAACCGGCTGTGGCCAGCGCAGGGCAGCCTCCCTCTCCTCACAGAAGCTGCCCCCAGCACCTTGCCGCCTGCACCCAATACAGTGGTGCAATTACAATTTCCTCAGTGACCCAAGACACAGGAAGCTTGTGCCTCAGGTAAGTCAGATATTTATTGCTATAAAAGAATCACCCTGCCCCCCCAAACTGGCTCTCTCCTTTCCCTGTTTAAAGAAGAGCTTTAAAATGACAAGCTACTATTTATTTAAATATACATGCACAACTCTCTCATGCTGGAACTCGGAGACATTTAGCTCGCCGTACCGCAAGGTTTCTCTTGGTTGTTTTTTTTCCCCCTGAGAGCACAAAGAGTGAAATACATGACCAATGCCTCTGTCAACCTACTTCTATTTTCAGCTGCAGAATTTTATGTGGCAAAGACCCCAAGCTACACGCACGCAGTCAATACCTCTGGCAGAAATTACAAGTTATTATAAATAACTGTGCCCTAACTCTTGAGCAACTACCCACACACGTATTCTACTACTGGTAATTAGAAAGGTATAAAACTGCCCACAGAGTGACACGAGCACCTCTTCACCAAGCCCAGCACCAGCTTTAGAGGCTTCACAGCGTCCTGAGGCCTTGCAGGTCAGGGAACGTCGCTGTGTTAGAGGTACTGAGGTGAACAAGGCGCTGGTGAGCAACACCACCGCCTCTTGCCCTGCGTACTGCAATTCTATCAGTAAATACAGAAACGGAACCAGTTTAAAGAAGCAAAACAAATATCAAAGCTACATTGTAGCAATCTCTCCATTTTTTTTTTGGTGTCAGTGATAGCTGACAGAAACAGTTCACTGCTAAGTGCAACAGGGAACTCGCTGCTCTTGGTGCGTGTGGGTGTCCTCAAGACAGCTGTGATGGAGTAAGCAGATAGAGAGGGCATACGAAGCTGGGGAAGCACCATCAGTTCCCGGGGTCAGTATATGAATCTGATAGTCCAGGACTTGCAACCCCAGCATCAGATGCAAGACTAAGCCAGAAGAGCAGCATGAAATCAGGTTTTTGAGCAGGGAACACGTCTGCCAGTGTTGAGATTTCTCATTTCTGCAGACTAACACGTGGAATATGATTGCAGTGATGAATTAGCTCTGTAAGAGTCTATGCTAGCTTGATAATTTGTGCCAGCAGCAGTTCCTGCTTCAGAGCAGGAGCTGCAGCGTCAGTTCCTAGCACTGCAGCGTGCACCAGACCCAGGAATGATTTGGGAGAGAGACACGGCAGAAGGATCAGAGTGTGAGGAGAGGAATCGTGCCCTGGAAGAGGAATACTTCAGAAGGGCCTGTCTCTGAAAATCCATCTGTTCTTTACCTCCTCTGATGGAGATTTCTCAGCCATACTGATGCACTGTATGCCAGAGCAGATGCAGGCTTTTCATAAAATGATAAGCCTGTGCTTGTACCTTTGACTTCTGAGAAACCAGTGGGGAAGTTCTAGTATTTTTTCTGATGCCTCCTGCCTAGCAGATAAATTTGCCATTCAGCCACCAGAGATACATGTTTCTCCCAAGGACCAGAGACACATACAGCATCTGCTTTGAATTGGTACAGCCATTCTAAAAGGACAAGGCTTTTGGCCTTGATAATACTATCACAGATCTAATGAGATTTACAAAGAAAAAAAAGGAAATGAATATATTAAATATTAAATTAATGGTGATTAAGAGAGAGAAGTTGCATAGTAGAGCAATGGAGTTTTCGGAGTCCTGACACAGGCAGTAAAAGGCCTGGACAAGGAGATAGGTGAGAGCTGCCAATACACAGGAAGCATGCTTGGTCTTCCACGTTTCCTGTATGATGCAGAGAGTCCGCAAGGCTGAATATGTCCCTCAGGGATACTGCTGCCAGGTAATTCAAGAGAAAAACCGCACAACATACACACTATCTGAGGTACAGGAATACAACAACTGGTGAAGTAGAAACACGGTGCTGAACTGATGCCTCGTAAGTCTTTATTTTCTATGCTTGTTAATACAGTAGCTTTATAATAAATATCCAAATCCTATGCAGTGTCTATCAATGAATGCATTGAACTTTATGATGCACAGATTTGTGTTTTTTCTAATCACATTTACTAGATAATTTGCAAATCTTTCACTCATCAGTACAAATTAACAGAGCTCTGTTGTACAGGCATTAGGATTAAAAATTTGTAATAAAGAAATCCATTAACACGTACCTATCTTCATCTTGGAATAAGTTCTGACATTAGGTTAAATAAAACTCAGAAAAATTCATCACCTAGTTTGCAGAAAAATCCGTTTTCTAGAAATAAATGTTGACTATAAAAAGTTATGAGTCTTTCTTCTTCCTACAAACTTCAAAACCAATCTGTCTTTTATCACAAAATCTAAAGTATAATCAGAAAATAATTATATTCTAGCTGAGTTGTAAATTAAATCAGAATTGCTAAACATGAATTGCTATCTCAGATTGGATCATTACAGTACTAAAAAAAATTAAGACGCACAGGCCCCCTCCTGAGCTGAGTATTGTGATGCAGGACCCTACGTGTTCTTCCACTGACAAAAGGAAACACAGACATTTTGTAGGAAACAACCACCTCAACACCTTTTCAATAAAAGCCTCCATACATAATACCTTTTTCAAACCATCAGTGCCACCAGTGGACTAATATTAACCTCTGAATGATTCACAAACTTCTCATATTTTCTGTACTCCTCCCCTCTACCTCCCCAAAAAAAACCCTAACCAACACCACACCCAAAAATCTATCAAAACCACCACTGTTTCTGAAGCCAATACTTCAATAATTTCAGTAATTTTGGTATCAAAATTACAATTTGCTTTTCCACCTCCCTGCGACAGTACTGTTATCGTTACTGTTTTATACCCTCTTCACAATTGTTTATTCCTTTATGTGTTTCCTATTTCCTTGTGTTTATTAAGCTGCCTTTACACTTTCTCATGCTAAGAGTGCGATACTTCAGAGGGCTATGCATTCCTCAGTACACCATTCTCTTGGCGTCAATCCATCTTTCCATCTCAGATACAAGCTCCCAAGAAGGGAAAATAAATAAATAAAATAATTCCCCCTCCTACCCATCCCAGACTTGCTCCCGGTATCTGTGTAAATAGAATTTCACAGTCTCATTGACTATATTTTCCTTCTGTTTTGAGGGTTAAGCATCCAATTACTGAGCTCAATGGGGTGGAGAGTAGCTTGTTTACCACTTTGCCAGGAGAACCGGAATCCAGTTAAGGATTCCTGAAATTATTTCCAAACATTTTTGTACAAATGCCTCAAAACATTTAATTTTGGGTTAAAAAAAACTCTGCAAAAATATATACATATTGATTTGTCAGAAATAATCTTCACTTTGGATCATTTCTTGTGCTAGAACTGAAAAATCAGCTTTATTTACTGATAGCAAAGTGCTCTTGCTGTGATCTGCTGCAGAAACTACCAGAATACTGGAGAGAGAGACAGCATATCTAAACAGAAACGCCATGCGTATTTATACACAGTAGTAAACAAGAGTTACTTGGAACCCAACTGTATTTCTGTGGTTTCCTCATTTTGTTATTGCTGGGTGCACAGCACAACATTGTTAGATGATACTAGCTGCTGACAGCAGTAAAAAGCCCGATTACTAGTGCTCTAGATACGTCAGTACTTACCATCTAAAAAGATGGGCAGATCTGCTTGTCTGAATGAAACAAGGCATAGGAAAAAGAGACTATTGCAAATCTGGCTCTGCACACAGTCTGAGGAATGAAGTAGGACGTGGCATAATCAGAACAACTGTAGAGGAATGTCACATACTGAGCATAACTAGCCAGCGCAGGAGTAACAACTTGATCTAGTCTTTCCATACAGTTCAGAAAAAAAAGAAAGAAAAAAAAAAAGGTGCAGTGATCAGCAGTGCAAGCTGGTCTCTACATTAAAGTTAAGCTGGACCCTGGTGAGTAAGAGGGGAGAAAGAAGCATGATCAGAGATTAGCAATGTGCAAGAGGGAAGGCAGAGCAATGTAAAAAATTCATGGCTAGGACAACCACAGGAAATGATGTGTTGCTGGCAGATGTTTGTTTTAAAGTTTTCCACGACTCTGACTATGCATAAGAAGAGCAGCACTCTCAGCATGCTGAGAGCTGCAGCCAGAGGAGAACAGGAGCAACCCTGAGGGACAGCCACTAAGAGAAAAGATTCTGAAGATCACACCTCAAAATGCCAGCTGCTTATTGTCCTTGCAGCGCCAGCTTGGCATGGCATTGCCCCTGGGCTGCCATCCCCCAGCCCCTGTGCCAGCCTCCCCTGCTGCCTCCCTTCAACAGAGCAAGCATAACCAGGCCTTCAGCTTGATAGCTCAGCTCTTGGCTTTGGCCCACTCTCTTAGAGGGACCAATACAGCATTTCAACTTTTCTCACCCCTCCAAGATTAGTAAATTTGAACATTTTAAGTTAGAGGCAGTCATGAGACCTCTTGTATACCACAAGTCACTACATTTCATTAGTTGCTCCAGTATTGAGCTTAAAATCTTGTGTGTGACCTTCCAAAAAGGCACCTAGTTCTGACCTCAGTCTATCAGGAGCTGGAAAACCTCTGCGCTCTCTTGGGTTTGTTCAAGGTTAATCAGCGCCACTGTTCACCTTCTGTTTGATTTCTCATTTGAATTTATTATGTTTCAGTTTCCAAATGATGATTCTTGTAATGATTTTACCTCCTGTATGAAATAACTACACAGAATAAAGAGTCTTTCTCATGGAGAAGAAACACTATAATCACCTCATCTTTCTTTTCAGCACCTTCCTTGCTTTATCAGCATCACTTAAAAATGTGGGCCTCTGAACTGGAGAGAGCATTCAAACAGCAGATCCAGAGACGTTGTATAAATTGTTTAGACATAAATGACGGTGAATATTTCCCTTGCCTACTAAATGACTTCAAACTGTTTGCTTTCTTCCTGTAATCGAAGTACATTATCCTGCACCCTTCCCAGTACAGAAAATAAATAGTAAATGCACACTTCAGTCTTTACTTTGTCATTTTGTTGGTGGTCTTGGCACCCCTGTCTACTAACAGGTCAAAATTACAGCTAGGAATGTGATCTATTCCTAATTTACCCATTTTTGTAGCTATATCAACTATATCTTTTCTCCTGATAGCTCTACCTTTCCATTTCAATTTTCTGTTTCATGACTTCTTCACATGGATGACTACATTTTTTCCCCCCTGTTACAAGGTTTGTTATTAATTTCTTATCAGTTCCAGTCTTCAGTTCAGATCCGAGTCAGAGTAGCCTTTAAGCCAAAGCTTCCCTTATTCTTGAAATAACACTCAGGGCTTTCTGGCCACTAAATGCATTCTTCCTAAGCAAGTCTCTGTTTAAACTTCTGGTTTTGTTGTATATCGTCCCACCACCTCCGCCCCCTAAAATTTCACCATCACAAAGCAAACAGACTGTTAAGAAAGGTTTTTCTATGACCAAGACTGCCTCCTTTAGTGACGTGATATCAGAAGCTGCTAAGTTTTGTGATTTATATTTCTAATATAAAATTGGAGTTTGACATTCTGGATACATGGCAATATGTCTCAATTAAAGGATCATATAAATAGAGGGAATCGCATTACATGAATGAGTATATTAGCTTCTGGAATTCTCCTTCCAGTTTTAGTGCTGACTAGCACATTCAAACAGTAAAGTTAAAAATCTGCCTTTCCTGTGTATAAAAAGTTTAGCACAAAGATCTGTATCTGACACTTGGCATATGAAACCACAAGTGTGTTGTCCATGGAGCTTTAGAAAAATTGGATTGTACTTTATACGTTTAAGTACACTCATCCATGCACACACACCCCTACATAAATGGACTTTAAGGCTGAAAGGCTTTCAGACTTGTGATTCAAATTTAATAAAGTAAAATCTTTAATCCTTTGCATACATTATAGCAGTATGCTTCGAGTATTACTTCATGTCTAAATTTTAGAACCATTGCATTTGTTCAATCTTTAAATGTCAGTGGCCAATATTATATTAAATTCAGCTTTTGTATTTCAAATTGAACACATGCTATGTTCTAATTCAGTGTTTTAAAATAAATCATTTACTTTCTAACTTTTCTTCCTTCTATCATCAGAGTAATTTAACACATGTCGTTTCCTGCGTTGCTATCCAATTCACACATCAGCAGGTGGTATACAATTTTTCCTTTTTTTTTCCCTCTTCTTACTGTATAGCATTTTGTGTGTTTAGATAGGACCCATCTTATTTAAAAAGCAGCAGCAGAGTGGCACTGTAGAACAATGCCAGCTTCTACAGTATATATTTTCAAAGTTTGTAATGACTCTTGTCTGCGTACCATTTAGTAACTGTTTTACTTACAGAGATTATAACTGAGCTAGTGAAAGATGTAGCATATGTCCCATATTAATACATTCAAAGGGCAATTACCAATATCAATCAGCTGAAGCAATACGGACCAATTCATGTGCAGCCGCTTAATGCGAATGTCAAAAAGAAAAAAAATAAAATCATCACTTGCATGATCCTGTATGCTAGACACAAGTATGTGCTTTTTCTTCTAATATCTATCAGATGGACCTTCTATAGCTGTTCCTGGCTACTTTGCCTGCTGCAAATGCTTACTTCTGTCAATATAGTCACGATTTTTCTCTGATTATTTTTTTCCATTTCTTCTGAACTGATCTCCTCTACCTTTTTAACCAACAGGAGAAACAGTGAAAAGAATGCATGGAGAAACAGAGAGGATGATACAAGGTTTTTGAGTAAAACCAAGAATTTCACCAAAAAGCCCAGAATATTTTTTAAAAAAAAGAAAAATATTACCTCAAAGCCACAAAGCACTAAGATCGATATACGGACCACCCCTTACAACCCTCACCCAAAATACCGAAAAACAGAAAGTGCTTGAAAAGAAGTCAAGTAAACCATAGCGTCACTGTCAGCCACCACTGGGGTTGGAAGGAAATCTACAGTGAGTCAATCTCATATTTCTGTATTCTTTAAACACGTAAATTTATTGTCCTTTAGCAAACTACACATAAAGTAGAATAATAGCTTCACACAGCTCAAATGAGGAGTTTGGTTTTTCAGACGAACATTTTTGTTTCCTATAGTAGCAATTATAGGAGACACTAGGAGTTGGCTAGAAAGTTCAGTACAATCTATAAACACTTATTCATAGAACCACTGGGTGGACACTGTATTGGAGCCAACTCTTATGTTCAACATTTCCGTTGTGAAACAAGTTTGACATTTCTGTCTGTCTCCCTTTTTTTTTAAAGGACAAATCAATTTGTAACAGAGAGACAGCAGTTTGCAACCAACTGTGCTCAAAATCAAAATGAATTAATGATATTGAAATAAAGGTAACGGCACAGTAAAAGCAAAAAATTGGAAATAAAAAGTAATATAAAATGGCGATCTGGATTAGAAGGGCGCACAAAAAGAACATGGATTAGCCGGCAAAGCTCCTCTATTTTTCCTAATTTTCTCCTACTAATTCTTTGTATTGTAGCGAATTGATCAGCTGTTAAACATATGGTCACCTCTTTTAAAAAAAGACTGCTATCTTTCGTGTTTGGCTTGAAGCTTATGTTATCTAGTCTTTTAGAAAATGATACTGGCTATCCCTTTCAAACCACTCAATTCTTTATCTGTGCTGCACTTTGTTGTTACCCTGCTCAGATGCATCTCGCATTTCATGTGGGCAGACATTATCTAGGGATCTGGCGTCACTTCTGAAACAACAGGATTACTGCATCTCTGACCTCCTCACAAGAAAAAAAAGCTTGCTTGCAACCTAAACATGTTCAGCTGACAGCCTCATCAGCGCACATTTCTACACTCACAACTTACAGTTATGTCTATTAAACAAGAATATCTACAATAAATATTAGCAACATTAGTAAGAATAATCAGCTAAGTTTCAACATGAAAACTCGTGCACCTCTTCTAAACACAATGCTGCCCTGCAGCTGGGCTAACCAGCCACAGCAGGAGGTCTGCAAAGCTCTGAGCTGTTTACATGCCATCAACTTTCACATGTCCCGTAAGCAGTCAGCAGGCCTGACAGCCCTCAGTTCCTAGCTCAAAGTAACTAACACAGCCTGCAGACTGTTCCAGTTGTGCTGGGATTGTCCCAGTATGGCAAAGTCCAGAGACAAAGAAATTAAAACATGCTGCTGGGAGTGGTGGTATGTCTTTGCGCTGCATGCCAGGCAGAGCATGACTTCTCAAGCTAGCCTTGCTAGCCTCCCGTGACAGCCTAGGTGCCATTCATAAAACTGGAAGTGCAGACAGGGCTCCTTCCATTAGTTTCTTTAGGCTAGCGCTCAGGCCAGTCATGCTGGATGGAGAAAGCCCATCTTAAAGTCCTTTCTTTCCTGACTTGGGACAGGGCTTAGAAACAAACCGAGACCTCATGTTAGGATAATGCAGAAGAATGGAGCTTTTTATTCCTCCAGCTGTCCTCTGAAAGGCACTTGTCTCCATACGAAACATTTAAACAGTCACAGAATCAGATGCTGAAGTCCAGATGTTATGAGAAATTACTGTCTTTACTTCCAAGCTACCAGGCTATCCTTTCTCTTCTACAGAGAATAAAAGATGGTACCACTGTCTCCTGTCCCACTGTAAATGATGCCGATAGGCTTTTCCTACTCTTTCAGAGATGCCCCAAGTTAACCAAAATGCTTAGATTGCAATCAGTATTCAGAAATGGTTGTTATTGAGTAACTCCCTGCAGAGCCAGAGCCTCAGGAAAAAGACAGACACAAATACCACAAAACACTTCTAAAATTAGTAGACCTAAGTTGGTCAGAAACATGTGGGGGGGGTCACAAAAATCCTTTTTTGGCAGCAACTTAATTCCCTCAAAATTTTCGACTCGGGTCCATGTTAGAGTAACTGTAAAGGGGCTGCAGGAAAGATCAAATCATCTTATTTACTACCTTTTAGGCATTTCTAAAATATCTGTTAATGATACTTCAACTAAACTGGAAACAGCAGCTTACATAATTATGGATGGCCACAGCTACAATAGCATAGAGCCTCTACAGAAGACAAGAGAGGAAAGAAGGCTAAAGTAACTATGTGCATAAACTGATTCTGACATGACCAGTGAAAGATGCATATAACATGATGTGATGGTTATTGCAGCCAGGCTGGAAACATTGCCCTGGTGTGACTACAAAAAATTTAGATTAAGAGATTAGAAAGAACAATACAAGGGACTAAGATATCCACTTCATATCTAAACAGATCTTTCCCCAACACTTAGCGAACTTCTGGTATCAGTACTGCAACATGTATTCAACTTTGCAGCAAGTTCTTTTTAGCATTCTGTGTATCCCTGAATTGTGCAATTTCTTTGATGTAAAACATGTCATTTCTAGATTTGAAAACCATAAAAGCAGAGTTATATAAAAACTATGGCACAGAGTAGATGCTCTGGAAATTTTACAACATCCTATGTCTGGCTGAATTTACTCAATTGCCAAGTAAAAAAGCCCTTTTAAATACAAGATTAGCACTCAGCCCTTGAACAGTAATGTCTGTTCTTTTTAGAATTTAATCACAAATAACAGCAGAGGATAAAAATAAATAAATTGAACACAGTTATATGGTGCTAAAGCCTTTCTTGACAAATACTTATAACAGAGACAGTGGAGCTGTTAATGATAATTTAGATGGTTGTCTTGAAGAAGCTACTTTGGAGTCCATGTTTTTATTGCCTGATTAGTAACACATTTTCCCTATTAATATTACTTTTATAAGTGAGTAAAATAGTTCTTTGGGATATTCACTTAACTAGATTAATATAGAAACTGAAAAAAATGAGTATAGGAGCACAAGTTGGGTATTAAGAGTCTCTTTGGTTATTTTACTGAGCAGTTCCAATTTATAGTTCTCTAAATCACATGACAAGTCCTCTCCTGGAAAATGTTCATTCAATACCAGTGTAATTCAGCATGTTGGTAAGAATTTGTCCCAGGACCATCTCACCACAGTACTGATCACTTGTTTAATATATCCTCATCATTGGAATTCTTCCTCTCTGTAGGAACATGAAACAGTGGCTCTGTTCTAGCAGGCTATGTGTGTCAGTTTTAATGGGATCTTCAGGACTGATCATTTGGGGTGGGTTACCTGGCTTTTTGAGTAGTTTTTAAAGATAAGTCCATGTGCCTTTTTCCTCTTTATTCCACGCTATGTATTTCCAAATGTTTCTCTTCTTGGAGTTGTCATGGTCTCCAAAAGATGAAACTCCTACTTCTCCTTACAACATTGCAACATTACAATGGTACAGCCTGTGCCCTGGTCACTACCCCAAGGTAAGGGAGAGTTGGACCTGCATCACCTGAAATACCTGAATCTTTGCCCAGGCTTCCTTTCTGCTGCTGCATAAGGATCTGGGTGAAACAGTCCATAATATATACATTCAATTTGCTTAAAAATGAAGAGAAGTTTTGATCATTTCAGCTAAGGCGACCTGTTTTTCTGCAGATTTGTGTCTTCAACATTTATCTGCCTGGTAAGGTGCAACTGCTGACTGATCTCTCCCGTAAGTTAGGGCACAGATCTTATGAAAAAGAGATCTCTGTCTTTTGAGTAAGAATTCTTCCATAGTTTTTCACTCAGTGTCACCCAGACTCTCTTTTACCCATCTGAAGAACTGAGAACTAACCCAGAAGCTCTCCACTTGTTGCTCAATTTCACTGAAATGGGCCCATTGGTTCAGAAGTTACTAGGGCAGAAGGAGAGACAGAGAGATGCAGACAGTATGCTTGCACAGGGCTCATTTTTTCAGAAGTCTGTTGCAAACAGCTGTGGGTACACAACACAAGCCAATGCTATGCTATCTGCATCGAGGGCAAAGAGGAGCCTGCCTACAGCACTAGACTACATTGGAAGAACCTGAAATCCTGTTACTGGATATTTCATCTGCTTGCGCTATACCTCTGAACAGGTCATTAGGTATCTTTGTATCCCATCTATCTTTACAACTCATTTACCTTTCATGCGATCGTGAGCGAGGATCATTGTTTACTATGATTTTACACAGTTATCTAGGTCATTTGGACACCAATCCCAGTTAGACTTCTGTGAGCTGTTGTAATATAAAAAGTTAAAAATAATCCAAAGCTTGTCTTATTTTAAGTAGCTAAGAGTTGGTGTGGAATGAATAATTTTTTTCATGCACAATAAATTACCAATTTGCATGAAAATCCCATGTAACAATCTCTGTCTACACTAAATACCCTTCATACACAGCAGTTTAGGAGGTACAAGAGAATTTAGGTGGCAGACGGCTGGGCTCTCTCACCTATTCCACACAGCCTTCCCTGGCAGACAAGTCCTTAGTGTTAAAACAGGTAAGATTATAATGATAATTAATATAGAAAACAATTAATAGAGAGAGAATAAGTGAAAAAACAGATAAATATCTTTTCATCACTGTATTATTGTATCACAAACTCTTCTGGTGTGATACATACCTACACACACATCCAGGCCAGGCCATTGTGTACAATAACTAAACATTTAAGACTTCTACTGCCTCTAACAAGAAAAAGCTTAATAATGAAAACTGCCCATCTTAAAAAAAATGACACGTTTCTGTTTCCTATTTAGTGTGTTTTAAGACATAAGTAAAATCCAAAAAAGTGTTCTAATATGCTAACTTTTATGCTTCCATTAAAATGCAGTCTGATCACTGTAATAATCAGCAAGATTCAATCTGAACCTCATTTCATGATAATTGCCATCTTTTAGTACTGAAGAAAAATTCTACCTTTTCAACTTCAGCTGAAAATTTAAAATCACAACAGCAGTTTTAGATTTTGCGCTCTAAGTAGTGTGGGTGAAACATCACAGAAAATTAAAATATATGGCAAAGAAATTTGCTAAGAAGGTATTACATCTATTACAAATTATTATTGTCTTTCCTTAGCAAGTCTTTAATAAATTGTAAAGGTGTCAAACAATTTGAAAGAAATTACATAAAACTCCTTTGAATTCTAAAAGATCTTATCTATTCTAGGAATAATGGCAGCTTGTCTAAAATGAGCAAGACATTTTGCTTAAGTCTCACTTTGTACTACTGAAGCATCGCTATGCACAGACGAACACTGGTTCTGCTGCAGTCCTCTGCAGCCTTCCTATTAGGCTGAATTATGCCCAAGCAGTTGCTGTCAGGCAGCAAACATAACAGTGCTGGAGAGCTGAACATCAAGCTCCTGGAGTTTCCTGTTCTTAGAAGTAGTGGGTCCCATTTTGTCAAACGGAAGTGGTTGTAAGCCAAAAGCTTGTCATCAGCCATATACGATAGAAACACAGGACTATTTCAACTTATTTTTATTGAAATGTTTAATAGATATTAGCACTGTCAACAGAAAACTGGGAAACACGTTCCTCCTTCCCTGAAGACAGTGGACATTAAACAACAGAGGAAAGTGAGAGACCCCAGTTTCAGCTTCCCACTTAATAAAAATGAAGAACACCACATAAACGCCTGCTGATAGCTTCTAATCTCCCTTCATTCAAAGTAGACAAATCAGTAAAACCAGCCAGCACTGTATAGGCACAAATGCTGAGAGGACCTGATTCTAGAAGAATTTGCTTTAAAAACAGGCATAATAATTGATGATAGTCTCTGGAGTATTAGCAAACCCTAAGCCAATGGCCATCATGGTACTGCACTTTTGCTGTACCTTAATATAGAAAATACTGGCTTCACAAAAGAAAGAGCTGCCATGCATCATCAGGCTGAGTTACAGCATTTCATCCTCTTTGCTACATGGTCAGCAGAAGCAGCCAGAAAAACACCTGGGGGAAATATAACGACCAGTGGCCTGTCTGCAAGCAAAGCTTCAGAACATGAAGTTTAAATACATGTACCAGGTAAAGATGGTGAATATCATCCCAACAGGCGAGAAAACATGTACTGGGGAGCTAATCCCTGCATTGCTCTCATCTCTCAAGCCAACATGTCTTCAGCCTGAGCTGTTGAGCTCAGCTTCGCAGATATACAAGTACTAAGGGTACTTGGGATTTTTTGTTTGTGAGGTTTTTTTTGTTTGTTCATTTTTTCCCCAAACTGAATTGGCCCATTATTTCTTTTTAAAATAAATTATTTCAATCATGGCATATTCAGTGTTTTTGTTATATGATACTGTTAGGCTATATTATCTTGAGTACATCTCATTCGCAAGTTCATCTTTCTTGATCAGATTTAATCTGATCAGTGTAAGTCTGAGGAACAAAATACCTTCCTAATTATGAAATTTATTATCTAGCTATCTCTTTGTATATCTAATACATCTACAGATCAATACTTTTTATTCACAATGCAAAAATAGCACTCATTTAATTCAAATGGGTATTTCAAGGCTTTAATTAAAAGTTTTAAAATATTTCACATTTTTATAGTGCTTTTTATCTTGGAATTAAACAATACTTTTGTAATGATTAACTTGGTTCTTTGCTCCATTGCCATATAACTAATATTAAAGTAATATCCAAGACATTAGCTCCTATTTTATGCTATCAACAACTGTCATGACAAGTTAGTCTTGGGCTGACGAGGTGTTAATGAAAATACAGCAGACCACAAATCTTTGCGATATCCTTACGATTAGCAAAAGATAGAAATAAGAGAGTAAAAACATTTGATCAGCTCCAGTGTATGCTCCCTTTGGGTTTTTAACCGAGACACAGAAAATTACAAAAGAAGATGTGAACAAATGACTCCTCAAAGTCAGACTCTTTTTAAGAAAAAATATATATAATTTTTCTTTAAAAACCCTCTCAGTTCTAGTCATAGAGTTTAAAAAATACATTCTTGGGGGATTATTTCATAAATACATTTGATAATTTTAATTTTCTGTTCTTAAGTATGTCATCATCCAGTAACAGTGTGGGATGCTCATTTTCTGTGAATTTGAACTGAGGGCCTGACTTTGAGAACCTGCCGAGTTCCCTGTTGATTGCAGACTTGGAAACAGCAGTGTTTTTCATTGCTACTCATGGCTGTCAAAACTGCCGAAGGATTAATGATATGATGTGGCTCTTTAATTCTTTCAATTTTTCTTTCATTGTCTCCTTGCCTTCCATCTCCAAGATGGTAGTGCTTGACGGACACAAGAAACATAAAGAAAGGATAATTTCTTGCCAAGAATGTTTTTCTCTTTATCTTTTGTAGTTTTATTTTTGTACTTCTGAGTGAGATATTCCTACTGTGCAGCCAGATGTTCTATAATCCTATTTTTATACAGCCCAAAGGACTCAAATCCCAGGTAAAGTCTCTTCCATGATGACTTGAATGATGGACAAATTCAGGCTTTAAAACCAGATAAGAGTTTAAGGCAAAAGTGAAGCGTGCTTTTGCTAAAACAAAACCGTTTCATCTCATATCACACATATATAAATATACTAATATTCCCTTACTAAAAAATGATGGCATATGTTTGTTACCATACTGGTATGGAAAACAAATGACATCTATTAAATGTTCTGCTGCAATACAAAAAGGCAAAATATTTAAAACTTGGAAGCCTGCATATGGTAATCTCCAATACATAAGCACCAAAATAAGAGCAACCTAATTCTATGAAGGGCCGGTAAAGTGCAGCTCTACCATAATCAGTGGGAATTTGCTGAACCAAAAGTTTCACGACCCACTTTAAAATTACAGATACTCGCCAAAATCAGGAATCTTGCCACAAGACTAGAATTTTGGTGGAGAATGTGATTTCAGGTTTGCTGTCCTCTGTATCTCCTCATTGGGGAAGCAGATGGTCACTATTGTATCACTGCAGAAGTTTGCCACTCTACTGATTCATAAAGAAAGTATATTTAGACAAGAGCAAGCACTTGACGTTAGTCCACCTTTTCTTCCACTAAGGTCAATGAGGGTTTTACTGCTGTTGTTGGAAACAGAGAAGAACCCACGAGTAACATTTTAGGAAAAAAAAAATCTCATTTGTGGAGCTGGATTAGCTACATAATGTAATAAGATAACAAGAACTGATTCAAAACTACACATCAGAAGTTTACATGATAAACAAGAGTAAAGATGAATACACTACCTTTGTCCATACACACATGGTTATAACCAAACTCTCCTAGAAGTAGGGCTGCCACCTGCCCCAGTGGCAGCACTACCCAATCGATACTCCAGGTCGTGTAATAATGCAAAGCGCATGTTAGATGAACTTGCAAAGTCATTTTATTTGCTAGCCCTGATACCTGCACATAAAAGCCACCCCTCTCCAAAACTGTACCAATAAAACTAGCAGGAGGCCAGCCACAACGTGTGCTGCCCTTTCTAATGTCAGAAAAGTTGTTCTTTCACTCTGTAGACAGCTGATTCCACTATTTACTCTTGAATGATGGGGTTATATTTCCCACAAGGAAAATCAATACAAAGACCCATAAGGCAGAAGTACTATTGCAGTTAAAACACTAAATAGCTGCTATATGGCAGTAGGGTTTCTAATGACTAGAGAGATGTGTTTTTAACAGAAATCTCTTCCTACCTTGGTACAAACTGAAAGGAAAACAAGGTATCACATGCTGATGAGGAGAATATAGATTATTACATGTTTTTAAATAAGAAAAAGATTAACATAACAGAAGTGGGTCACAAAGATTCAGGCATATTTGAAGATGATGAATTGAGATGGCTATATACCACTTCAACTTATACCGCCTTCTGTTTTCATCCCTTCCTGAAATGGAATGCAGACATAAACTATCCAAACATTCCCAACAAGAAATCATTCAGTCCCAGTGGGTGACAAAATCAAACCGTACACACCTGAATTAGCTACAGTTCAAGAAGTTTGTGCTCAAAGGAGTATACATCCCAGTTTTGATCTGATACTATTACCTCATATATGGTATGACATAAGACCATCCCTAGAATTTGACTCTTCATCCTCTCCAGAATATTTTTTCAGGGATTTTGGGATAATTGGACGCTGTGTTAAGTTGTAGGTTCTAACTGCCAGCTCTGTAGTATCTAGTTCTTTCCTGAAATCTCAAGATCCTGGAGACAAGTGATTAAATGAGAACCTACGCTCTCTTAAAAACAAAAATAAAATCCTAACTCCCTCAAGAAAAAGCCGAACATGAAGTTATTAGTTCTTCTAGTTATGAGACAAGAGCCTGAAAACAATCAGAGTACACCCTAGAAGCTTAAAAGCTGAAATGCAAACAACTTCTATATCAAGGGGAAAAAATAGCAAAATTCTGATAATTTGGGACATAATGTATATTTGTATAATTTTTAATTCTTAGAATTGCAAGAAAACAAGCTTTTTCAACTTCATCTTCTGGAAACATTGCAGAATACTAACCTGTAGTCATGGCTAGGTTCTCCCCCACACTCTGGTGACTCTCCCTTCCAAAATTTAAAAATGCTGACAACCACAAACATTTTTATCCTATTCTCCCTTCAATATCCATTTTGTTTATTGTGCCTATAAGTTGCATTTAGTCTTCATCACCTGGTAAAATCTTTCAAATGAAGAGTATCTTATGCTAAATATTGTCACAGTGCTTAGCACAGTGAGACTCAGATCTGTATGGAGAACATAGGAGCTGCTACTACAGTCAGCCCTCATGAAACCATTGGAAATTGCCATTCTGACTCTCCAGTTATTCAATAACAGTATTTCTGGGCAAAAATCAGTGATACCTGCACCTCAACTTAAAAATTAAAATAAGTTACAGAATCACAGAATGGTTCAGGTTGGAAGGGACCTTAAAGATCACCCAGTTCCAACCCCCTGCCCTGGGCAGGGACACCTCCCACTAGACCAGGCTGCTCAAAGCCCCATCCAGCCTGGCCTTGGACACCTCCAGGGATGGGGCAGCCACAGCTTCTCTGGGCAACCTGTTCCAGTGCCTCACCACCCTCACAGTAAAGATTTTTTTTCCTGATATCCAACCTAGATCTACCCTCTTTCAATTTGAGGCCATTACCCTGTGTCCTATCATAACACTCCCTGATAAAGAGTCCCTCCCCATCCTTCCTGTAGGCCCCCTTTAGGTACTGGAAGGCTGCTATAAGGTCTCCTTGGAGCCTTCTCTTCTCCAGGCTGAACAACCCCAACTCTCTCAGCCTGTCAAATTAAATGAAATAAATTTCAGATTAAAATGATCTGAGGTTTAAAGTGTTTAAATATTACTGGACATTTAATGGACCAGATAGAGAAGAGATGAGACTAAGCTTCAAGAAGAAAAAGCCACCATCATAAGCATTGACCACACTGGTGTTCTGAGGTTTAATGGAGTAGAAGGTCACCGGGAATATCTGCGTCATTTTGCTTAATACTTCTGAGTCATCCCAGTGGAAGTTCCATCGTAACAGCAAAATTAGCAGCTGTGTGTAGTAAATTTGGAATTTTTTTCTTTTTTTTTTTTTAAATAAAATATCAAAAGAATTAAACAGATGTGAGACATTTAAACACTCCATGTCACTGTATTGTACAGCATGACTTCACTTCTAAGCAGGCTTAATCTTAAACTGCTGCCCCGTGTCATGTCAACCAGCTGGCACCTCTCATCAGAAACAACATTTTAATGAATCTTTTATTTCACATACTCAAGATTGCACTTCTCGTGTTTTATAAACAAATTAACTTTTCCTTACAAAATAGAGAGTGGTTGAGCTGCTTCAGACTTCAGAATAAAAGGATTTCTAATCAGCTTCAAGAGTCTGATTTCTCCATGCACCTTCTCAATTTCTCTCTCAACATCTTATGGGGTATCTGTTATCACCATTCCTGATCATCTAAAGCACACACTTCTGTAATTTCTACTTTCTTTTAGCTTAAGGATGCAAGAACAACAACGATGTGGCATATACAAACAGTGTGTAAACGTGTTCAGTAAGTGTGAGCAAATATGTAAACTACATATATCTATTACAATTTATCTTCTGCTTGCACAGATCTATTTTTACATTTGCGGCCTGTTGAAAATCTGCATCATGCTGCTCAGTCACCTTCTGGGTAACATTTCCATCAATGATTATCTAAAATACAGTCATCTCAAATGGGTAACCAAGCAACCAAATATGCCCCCATTATGAAAGGCAGGGAACTGACTAAATCAGGACAATTCATGCAAATCACTGTCTTCACAGTAAGACTCAGATAGTTAAATGAAACTCTACACAGGTTCCAGTCTTTCTGTTATTGTTAGTGCAATGAATATGAGACTACAGTATCTGAGTACCATTTAACTTGATGCATAACTGGATGGATAGCTAAAAAAGATCCAGCAAAACTGTTTATTAAGTTGAATTTTCATCAAAACAAAATTTGTTCTGATAAAAGCCTACTTTCTGCCTTTTTATTCCTGAAGCTGTAGAGAAACAAGAAACCTTAAGTATTCGATTCACAGGCACTGCCATGGGAATTTACGTGTGTTGATTTTTCAGTGTGGCCTTCCTGGTAGCCTGTATGTTCCAAGATGGAAGACAACCATGGAACAAATCTATGGTGCACCTGGAGTCATGGAAGTGGAATCAGAGAAAGTACAGTCTAATCATGAAAACCGGAGCTACAGACACTGAAGTTTGTGTTGACAACCTAGTATCTACACATTGTATATTTTGGGTTGTTTCATTCTAGTTTGGTCCCATGGACCAAAGGCCAACTAGAAGCTAGAAGGTATAAGGTCTACACCTGCAGCGCACCCTCTGAATAGTTTAATGCAAAAGACATTCAGTTTGCACTTCACAGCTGCTCTCCAGCAAATAAAAGCACACAGAGAACGACTGGCAGAGTCACTTCAAAAGTGTGCTTCTGAACTGAAAAGCTAATGTGGTGGCATCCTGAGATATCCAAACTGCTACAGCAACACAGCACCGTAATCAAAACTTATGGAGCAAAACAAATTACCAGAAAAAACTGCGGCATTTAGTCAAGTACTGTACTGTAAGAATGAGCAATTTTTTAAGCTTATGACTTTTCTTTCTCATTCTCAAATAATAGTGCAATATCTAGACATGTCAAGAGCAGGCATACTTTAGGTCACTGTTTTTGTAGTCTATGTAACAAAAACCTTTGGACCATTTTATACAATGGTCTTCATTTACAGCCAGGTGAAGATTAGCCTAAGCTTTGACTATTCATTGATTACTTCCATTTCCACCACAGTTTGCTTACTTGCAGAAATGGGGCTAATTTTTGTAAGCACAGTCACACAGTGAATTTGTTGCTTATGGACTGGGCTGCCTATGATCAATGGATCACAGATTAAGTCATACTTCTTTAACTGATTAGAATAAGTATAAAAATAGATTTTTCCAGGCTTGCTCTCACTGCATATTTTTCAGGCTAGATTCTAATTTCAATATGACAATTTCACAGAGTGAGATACTGTTCAATATGGGAAAACGATCACTGACAAATAAAATGATTTTCCTTTTGTTCCAGGAGAACTAGGGAGGGAGGAAAAAAAAAGTGCAGTGAATCTTAAAATTGATAGAAAATGCAAGGGAGACTTAATTCTGTATAAATATTAATACTAGAAACCTCGAGATTTTGTCCTCTCTAAATTTCTGCCTTATCACAAACTTACTTTTTATCACCTCTTACGCATATTTGAGATCATTTCTGCATAAAGGAAGAGACTATAGAACACTACATAGCAAATCAGGGTAGACTCTGGTACTCCTCATGGGAAAATCTAAACCTTTGCCATCTTTAATCAGATCAAACTTTGCTTTCATTCCTGCTATTTCTTAGCTTAAATAGGTTTTAAGGGATGTGCAGAATCTTGATGATAAACTCAGAATGAATTCAGAACTTGTTCTCTGAACGTTTTGATTCCAAGGGGATAGACATTTGGACACACACATTTTAGGCAGATTAAACTGTTAAACAAACCTACTTGGTTTCTCTTTTCTATACGGATGCTGCCAGCCTTAGAGGTTGGTTCAATGTGGATTTTAAGCCCTTTAGAAAAATCACACAAGTTCTTCTTTTAAACAGAATGGCAGGCAGCCATTTCTAACTATAACTACTATCTGCCTTTATATCAGATGACAACCATACGAGACATCTCCTGGGTAAATAAAATTAAGTCCTAATAGTCAACACTTAAGCAGGAAATATCATATTTGTGGTAAATTTTTCTGTGTCCTTTTGATAAAAATTAACAAAAAAAGGCAAGAGAGATCTTTAAAAAGTGTAATTTTTAGATGTGCGGTTTTTTTGCATATTTTATGTGCAAAGTATAATTGCACATTAGACACTTTCTTTAAATTAAAAAGATTGTATAAGTAGAGATAAAAATCATATCGCAGAGATCATAGAATGCTATCAGTCGTTATTTATATACTGCTGGACAAAACCTCTAATTTTCCCTCAAGCGTAACTTTTCTATTCAGTTCGTTACAAAATTACAGAAATACCTCAGACCACTTCCAGAACGAGCTCATGTTGCAGAAATGAGCTCCCATGCTTAGATACATTCCTCAAAAATCCCCTTTCTGTCATTTTTAAAAATATATTCTTCTAGATTCTTACTTTATTAACACTATTAATGATGGGCAATCCTATGTCTGTTCAAGACAAAACAAAAACCATGAAGAGTTATTTACCTTCTTTAATATTTTAGTCTTGTGAAAGAAATGAGCAGTAGAGCAGAACAATATTTTTTCTAAGTCTGATGAACCAAAAGACTGAATATTGGCAAATGCCTTGCCACTTTTCAGTTCTGCTGTACAATCTCATTTCCTGCTTCACGCCAATCACTGCACTGTCACTGCACTGAATACTATTGGAAGCTTTCATTAACCAACTCAACAGTAAATTGCTTGTGCAAAACAAAGGTTATCATACAATAGCCAGCAAAATTTGAAAAAACATAATTAAAAGTAATCATGATTTTTAAATTATTTTCTTTAAGGTCAGAAGTCACTCTATGCTGAGAGATGCAAACTTTTCCCTGTTGTCTCCTCCTAGATTTTAAAAAAGAAATTTTCCTTCAAGAAAAGGAAAAAAAAAAAAAAAAAAGCAGGGGCAAGGGGGGGAAGCTTATTTAAAAATAGGAGAACAAAGGACTGTGGAAGAACTCCAAGACAGTGAAAACTGTCTTAGAAACTGTAAACAAAGAATGGTTATCAGTGGGAAATACTTCAAGAATCCCATGGAAACAGACCAAATAATATTTTATGAATTGGCTCCTTTAAGCCACATTTTGTAGAGTTTCAAACAGCCTTTGGAACACATGTTCTTGAGATCTGCTATTTATAATAGTCAGCTTAACCTCTCTCACTATGCTAATGGCCTAAATTAAGAGAAGTAAATCTGAATGCAACAGTTAGAGACGAACTCTCAGCATTACACATCAATTGCACAGCTTTGGCTTCACAGGTTTTACAGTCATCAATGCCAGGATCCAATTTATTTGCTTTGCCCATTTCCCAAACTTTGCAGGAGTTCATAGGAACTGAGCAGACACTTCCTTCCTTACACCCTGAAGATGCTGAAGGACTTTTTTTTTTTAAAAAAAAAGAAGAAACACAAAACTGTTTTTCATGTTTACACAGAAGTACAGAGCACAACTGCTGAACCCCATTCCATACCGAATGGCCCAGGCCCAGGTTTGGGCAAGAGCTGCTTCCTTCCTAACCCAACTGGGACTTTCCATTGCCTGCAAGCGCAGCAGGGCTGGGTGCTCGAAGCCAGGGAAGGCCCCGTCACCTGCTGCTGCATTCAGGATCAGGAGAGACCGCGGCCTTCTTAACTCTCTTGTTAAATACACAGCTTTCATCCGAACATGGTGCTACTGAAAAAAACAAGGGTAACTTTGCTCTTTGATTAGTTTATATATTACAGCATAATATTGTTACCCACAGATGTTTTCTGTTATCACATTATTTATTTTTTCAGAGAATACTTAAAGCAAGTTTCCTAGGAAGGAGGGAACTGGCCTTCACTGCTGGAGGTACTCAAGACATATATATTTTAAAAATGCTATGGTGGCCTCCAGTGAAGGCTGTCTCTACAACAGCCAGCAGGTAAGAACACAGTAATAGCGCATTAAGGCTGTGAGTATGTAGAAATACTGCACAGCTGAAAAGAAGTATTACTTTTAAAGATTATGTGATTTCTACAAATTCATGAAATTTACTTGCTTTTGGGGTTTGATAACGGCAAGATGCCAAGCACCATGCAGCCCAGTCTAACAAGCGCTGAAGTGAATGGGAAGACTTCAGCTGACTTGAATGTTTTTTTTGCTGACTGCATCTTTGGTGATGGAATGGTCTGAGCTGCCTCCTTTGAATAACTAAAATTTTTAAAAGTAAGATCCTAGGGAAGACGGAGCCCAGACTTAAAGAATAGCTCCTGCCCTGGTTGCTCAGGCACTTTGAATTTGCAGAGGAGGATTCTGGTTTGAAAAACTAAAGAAAAAACCTGCCACGTTTTTCATTTTACTGATTTTGCAGAGTCTGAGTATCTTGAGAGATATGAAACTTTGCTGCATGTATTTTTGACTGCAATGTGTATTATGCCAACTTGCCCTTTTCAATTACTGTTTTTCTACTTTTTCTATTCTCTGTTCTTCACGGGAAGAAAAATAAAAGAAAAAAGAGGACTGCTGTGTGTGCAATAAAGTCACCAGCTTAAAACAGCTGCTACCTACGTCATGTACTCAACTGTGGTGTTATTACAGAAGCCTCTTTAGGAAAATCTCTCTCCATCAAACTAAATACAGCAGTCCAAAATAAGTTTTTAAAAAGATCATATTTTAGGCCCACTTATTTCAATGGAGCAACATTTCTTTGAGAAATAACAGGGAGATAATGGAACCCTTTCCAGTTATTTTTCAAAACAACTGCCAGAAAACATGAACAGAAGCATTTATTAGTTGCTTCCTACTATGCAACTTCACAGTAACAGAAAGTTTGTTTTGATAACTAGCAACTTCACAGAATCATTACTTAAATGAATTTCAAGAATTACTGCAGAGATACATTTTACCAAAAACTCTAGTATTGATGAAATTGTCCAAACACAATCATATTGACTCTAAAACACACGTTTCTTATTGCTGCTGACCTAGAATGAATTTAAAGCCTCCTCTCTTGTATCTGCTGACAGGACCTCAATGACTATATTTTTTTATTAAAAAACCCCAGTATGATCCCAGATGATCCCAAAAAATGCTGCAGGTTTGGTGGGGTTTGGGTTTGTTTGTTTGTTTGTTTATGGTTTTTTTGTTCATTTGTTTTATTTTTTAGATTTTTAATTTTAATAAGTATACTGTGGGCATTTACCCTTTCCCTTTTCTTCTGCAGGTCAATAACCTAAAATAGCCTGACGCAGCAGGGGTAGCGAGCAGGCTGGTGCTGTCAGACCTCTGGCAGGCAGAACCATCACGTACAGCCCCCAGCCCTTTTCAGCCCCAGCAGCCTCAGGGTGCGTCCTTCACCTGCGACACTTCTCGAAGGTAGGAAACTCTGAGCAAGTCCTTCCCATCTCAGAGGTACTAATTCTGACTGTTGTGGGAGAGATCTCTTCACACACCTGAAGTGTGTGTAAAGTACTGCTCAGTAACCTTTCAAAGAAAGGAAATAACAAAGCAAAAGGAAACAAAAAGGGTACAAAATGAGCAAAAGAGCAATTGCTGGTGATCCAAATGCTTTATCAGAAGACTTATGCTGGACAAGACTGTGTCCGCAATGTTGTATATGCAAGAAGTAAAACATACTGTCAGGACTATAAATTCCCCCCAAAATACTATAAAATGCAAGAAGTGGTAAATTCTTCCAGGTAGCAGTCAAAACCAGCGCAGGATAAAAACAAAAATCAGGGCCTCTTACTAACCAAATACAAATGCAGTGTGCAAAATGTCCTGTTTGTTTCTCTAGGGGACCTAAGATACCAGTGTTGTCATGAGTACTACAAGCTTTCTTTGCTACTAAGAGTCCTTGTTTTACTAACTTTTCAATCTGAGGTTTCACAAAGCTGGTTAGTGTTGCCCACTCCCTGTCCACAGCTCCAAGGTAAATCATGGATTTCCTTCCTCCTACCTGTCAGCCAGCATTATGAATTTAAGCAGCAAGCATGCATGCTGTCACACACTGAATAAATACAATATATTTTTTTGTATCTAAATATAACACAATTTAAAGTAATAAAATGCTACTATTTAGGTCAATATAATGACAGCTACAGTGACATTAGATCATATTAATACAAATCAGATCTTACATAAAATTCTGTGTTCGCAAAATAGCTTGTCAAATATCTGCTGTAGAAAACTGTAAAGTTCAAACTCAAATTTGTCCTCTCCAATATGTTATTCCTTTGTTTTGGCTGGGCCCAAACTGAGTTTGCTCTCGGGAAAAGGATGCAACTGAATCCTCCAAAAGTTCATTAGGCACTTCATCTCTTATTTCTTGATGAAAAAACACACAACGCCGAATTTTCATTGTGTAAAGAGGTCTCTTAAGCATGTCATTGTAGCTCGCGTGTTAATAGTACAAAACATATAATTGCTTAATAGAATATCTATTATCAAATAAGGTCCAGTAAATAAAACATGTTCTTAAAGTTATTTGCAAATAAATAGCACAGTCACGCGAACTGACTAAATAACTATGTTAAGCACAAAATGAAAGTGTGATAAAATACACAAATACTGATAGAGAAAATGGAGTCTTTTCTCCAGCAAAGCTCCTCAGCTACCAGGACTAATTTTCAAGCAGAGCCGCTCAGTTAAAGCTCTTAAAGGAAGTCATTTTAGAGGAAAACTGCTCTCTCTGTTATTACAAATAACAATAGATAGGCACAGACTGGAGTGAATTTATAGCTGTGTATCACTCTTGGGACTCTGCTTCTGTTCATAAACAACTCAGATACACTCTCATGGTTTGTGCTGTTAGCAGAGCCCCTAGAGGGACTTAAAACTTTGTATTCATGCAGCAACTATCCATTATGCTATATATTTTAGATGATGAAATTAACACCCAGGAGATACATTCTCAAAACATTACATGGGGTTTTAGCTCTGTGACTCCCCTTGATTTGAATGGCACGTGTGGTTAAACCCTTTGCAAACCTTCGAGAATTTAGCTTAAGATACTTATCTCAGTGGCAATAACACAAATACTAAGGTCTAATGCTCCTCGCTGAAGCACCATTGTTTAATCCATGTGCTTGAGCCTGCCATCTTAGTTCTCCTGAATAAAGCTCTTCCCCTCCCCATTCATCAAATTATTCAATTAAAAGCAACAGGACTACACACATAAAATGACGCTATTCAGTAGAAGAACGGTGACAGCATTAATACACACATCCATAGAGTCACTAGAATTGTCTTCTGAAAGATTATCAGCTGGACTACTTACACAGCACATACCAATTCTACAGAAGATATATTTTGAATTAAATTATGCACCTCATTTTGCAAAGGGCTATTATTTGCCAGCTCATGGAAATTAAGGGACTGAAACCTGTATTCAACCATGGCATGATTGTTCCATTTTCCTGGAAGCAGTCCTGTGCCAAGAAAACAATGTTTATAAGGCATTCAGAGATATCAAGACCGGTGTTAGGATAACAGCAAGGTGATGGACTTCTTTAATCTCATGACACTGTGGTACAACAAAAGCAATGTCAAGACAAACATAACAAGAACAGAAAAAAAAGGCACTGCCCTTTTAGATAAATACAAAACCAGTTGCAATTCTACTGTTCCCAATGAAAAAAGACCAGTGTTATCTAGATAGGAGACCCACCTATCCCTAAAACATAAAGCCAGAAAACTGGAAATATTAATAGGAATTCTGGAAAGGAAAGACAGCATCCTCTTTTGTCAGTTCTAACAGGTAGTAAGGGAACACTCTTTCATTACTGGAAATTTTATTAGCTGTTTCATTCTTTTGGAACACTCATTTTCTGAATGAACTGCAGTCTTTACTGCATTCTGAGTTATGAACCGGTTTACAGTGTATAGCATTGTGACACTTGTCAATGCTCAGAGCTGCTCTGACTTCTGCCTGCCAAAGCCCATATATTCCCTTTTGACTCTGTCTCGGCGGGGTTGTGTTTATGGGTGTGAGAGAGAGAGAGATTGCCATTCACAGAAAAGATGTTGTCTTCAAACAGCATGAACCCCATTCTCAGTGTTTTAAATATCTTTAGAGAGCATCTGGTCCTCTATGTATTCTCTTACATGCTCTTCTTTCCACATCTTTTCTTGCACCACAGCCATGCCCTTGGTGGCAATATTGGTCTGAATTCCCTCTCTCTCACCCCTATTCTTCTGGACTGAAGAGGTGCAAAAAAAGCAACACTGGAAAAAAGTTGCTACCAAAACTAGAAGCAACTGTAGTGGGGAGCTACACCTCAGTTCAGCAATACGACAACTCAGCTTTTCTGCTATCTTCCATACAAGTCTTTTGGCCCAAGGGACAATATGCTTCCCCTCGTCTCACTCATCACACAACTATGGCAGGATGTGAAACGAAAAGGTGAGGCAGCATGCAAGCCTAGCCAGCAGCGAATAAGAGTGTTCTGACAATATCCATTTAAAAACACGTTGAATGCACTTTGGCATACTCAATGGGTCCTCTTCAATATAGAAAAAAGAAACTATTGACAATTTGTTTTAGATAGCTCAATCGGCACACAGAAGATTCAGAGAATTCTACAGGCCAACAGAAAAAGTATTTTAATAATTAAAGAAGCCCAGTCAATCTTCACAAGCCAGTAACTAAACAGTGTCTTTTTCCTCTTCACAGACTGCAAAACACACAGCATTCTTTATTAAGCCAGATAAATTCTTTTCTTTGGTCAAAATCAACATAGCATTTATTATTAAATTCTCTGAAGTAATATGCTCAGTAGCTGCTGACTTCAAATGTTAAGTAAGATCGTATAGAAATTTACTTCCAGTTATTTTTCTGCCCAGCAGCTAAGAAATTAGTGGTAATTGCATTTGAAAATCTTTTCCCTTTAATGTTTGGGGGTTTTTTTTGTTGT
>VYZM01020685.1:829584-868957 GCA_013398915.1 Dromas ardeola
TTGTTTTTTTTTTTGTTTGCTTGTTTGTTTCCCCCCCCCCCCCCCCCCGCCAAGTAGTGTCTCTCAGATGCTGTATGCTTATAGAGGCTTTTCATAATGGCAAATGGTCAGCTGCACTTGCTTGCATTCCTAATGTTCAAAGTAATTTAATGCCAACTACCATTCCTGAAAACCTTCAAAATTTCCTACAAATCCAAATTCAATTATGCTCATAGAGACTAATCAATAACTACATGAGTGTTCTCTTGGTATCTGGGACACTGCTTGAAGACACAAATGCAGCACTTTTGAGTATTTTTCTCCAGCAAGGATGCTAAAATATCACAGCAGATAAACTTCCTTATTGCAAATCTGCCCCTCCTCTATGTTTACTTTGTCAGAGAGAGACCCTGAATAAAAGGGAGACAAAGCACAGGTTGAAACACATGTACAGGAAGGACGATAAAGGTAAGGGCAACATCAAAGTAAGGGGACATCAAGACTGCAAAGGCACACGGGTCATGATTTGGATTTCAGTAGTGGGAAGTGTAAATAAAGGAAATGAAGCCTAGTGATGCAGCCGAAGAGCAATACCAAGATATCTGTGTACGAAGCATGTGAAGGAGAAAGGAATGGAAAAAAAGGTTAGCTTGTGCAAAGTAATGGTTTTGTGAAAAAACACACATATATGAGCCACAAGCGCACATTCATTTATACCTTCAGCTTCAGTGGTCACTGCTTCTAGCTTCATGTCCACCCTTCCCTGGTGGTTAGCAGCTCTCTAGATCTACTGTTGGATATGCCTATCCATCAAGTGCCTGTACCGCTTTTATATGAGGATAACACACTTAGAACAGCCTAACAAGGAATATTGCATTATCCAAACCAGTAAGGTAACTGGAGGCAGGAGACAAAGAAAACAGCAATCAGACATGGTCTGGCATTTGTCACTGTCTACAATCATCAATGACACAGAAGAGAATTACTGGAAGACATTAGGGTTTTGCTCAAACATCTGAGAATTATATTAAAGTCGTATTTGCAGCAATAGACTTACAGAAAATTAATGTTCCCTCTGTCACTGCAGGGAAAACACAGGAGAAGCTGCAGGCCCTTCAGACAGAATCATCTATCACTCAATATCAGGACCTGGTTTGGAGGCTAGTTCTGGGCTCCCTCAGTTCCCAATAAAAAGCTAAGGGTCCTTATCCATTTGAGGCCAAACCCGTCACAAATCTGGCAGCAGCTCTTCTTTACCCAAGGAGTAAGAAACAGTTCTGACTTTTCCACAAAAACCAAACACCCATTATTCTTCTCCCCCAAGGAAACAAAAAGAAATGATTGATCTATAAAATGAGTACGTCTCCCTGTGCAAGGGTAAATAATGTAGTCATTACGTATAACCTGTTTAAAAAAAAATCCTGTTCGCTCTAATAATTTTACAGGATTTTATTGAATACTTTTTTAACAGCCTGGAATTTGGCAATTGCAACTTATTTGCTATTGCAAATTTAAATCTGCAAAAGGCATTAGCTTCGTAAGAAGGGCGGAAAATAAAAGCCTCAGGTGTTTCTTCAGCAGAAGATGCTCCTTGCTGCCTCTGATTTTGTAGACAGGAAATACTCCGTATCAACCTCATTTTGAAGTCTAATACACTGCTGATTTTCCAAACTCATATCAATTACACCTTGAGTGAATAGCAGGTGGGGTTGTGGCCTGTGGATTTGCAGTGTCTGGAGCTCTGCTACACAATGCTTCATAAATCAGTGTTCTAAAACCCTGTGCTTCTCAACACAGCAGGTAACAAGCCCCTCCACAGTTCAGCTACAGGTATGCTGAACTTACAGTTCCACAGAAGTGACCCTCCTGGCTATTGAAGGCTCTACTTAGTGGAAACTTTCTGTGTTCAAATAAAACCTTCAGAAATCTGGTATTTTCCAAACTCTTCAACTTCAGAAAAGCCCTCACCACACTTAATTTCACAAGCCCCAAAGAGCCCAGTGTTTTTACTTCTACAATAAGCCACTTCAGCATGATGCTAAAGAGAAAACAGTTCCTATTTCCATCCCTGTCCTGGCAAGTCTTATGTCCTATCCCACTCCATTAAACTGCTAAAGAAATACAAACATGGTATAGATTATGACAAATTCCCAGCCTACTCACACGAAAGAAATTACAGTCTCATCAGCTCCAGCTGCCCAGCTCATGAAATCAAAACCCTCTAATGGCTGAGAATAGAGAAACAGTGGAAGAGGCTTTCTCTTCGTTGCTATGTTCAATAGCCTTTGCCTGCTGCACATTCCGATATCTCAATTTGTCTTGCTTTCCCCTGAGATCTTTCAACACCAACCTGAATTTGCCCCACTGAGAGACCTGTCCCTGCTCATGGCACAGCCATGATCTCCCTCCCACCCTGGGAATTCTTGGTTTGTGCTCCCTTCAAGTGCTTTCTTGACTAGAGACCAATGCCAACATTGAGCAGCACTTCAAACTATATAAGCAGCTATGGCACGGAGCCAAAATATGAGTGATAAAATGCTTTATGTGGGTGTACGTCTGAGGAGTGTAACTTGAGGGCAACACAAAAACATGTGGACATGTTTTTAAAGGTACGGAAGCGAAGGTAGTTGGCACAAAGCAGTCAGCAATTTGTAGGATCAGGATTTTACCTGTCCCTTTGAAAGAAGATAAACATGGCTACAATACTGAATAATTTAGAAGCAATTTTCTAGCTCCACAGAGCTGTCCTTATTTAATATCACATTGAGTGTAATCTCAGTCTTAAGGAATTAAAAAAGTACTATGATACACAGTTCTATGAGTTCTTCCACAGTGTGAGCAAGTTTTTAGTTTCTACAAAGGCAAATGGCTGGTTTTATTGGGTTAGTTTTTTGTTTTGTTTTTTTAAATTATTATTATTAATGTAAAACTGGTGGCAGATAGAAGAGTTTTTCTCTGCGTTATTCTCTGTATTTGGAAGCAATTCCTGGGCACCGGATGTTGGGAACTGAGATTTCTGGAAGACAGGAGTGCCTGTGTAGTGTTTGCAGCTGCCTCTTTTTCCACGGGCTTGTGCATTTGCATGTAATAAAATAAGTTACAAAAATTCTGCATCATTGATTTCTCTTCTGGTAGAGTATCAAGCTGTGATGTTATCAGGATGCTGATAGAATTCCAGAAAGATGACAATATTGTTAAAAGAAAAAGCAACAATATGAATCCATAACAGCTTTATGAGGGAAATTGGAAATTTCAATTGTTGAGACAAAAAGACTTGTACAAGGTAAGAGTAAATTGCAGAAAAAAATTAAATCAACTCTCTCCATTCCTATCTTATTTTTCTTATGCTTTCAAGCATTGACATCCTTTGTGTCTTCCCCTCATGTTTCATTTAAAAACTCAAACCCACCAAAAGAATTTTCATAAAATGTTCTTATTGAATTTTTTTCTAAGTGATTCCTATAGGCTCTGGTTCCATGTGTTGCTTAATCAGCACTCTTGGAAACATCACCTCCTGCCAATTGATTGACAGGAAGTATTGCTTATTGTTTCCAGGAAAGCTAATTCAGCAAAAAAGGGGTTTCACTGAATAGGAATGAATACAATAAACAAAAACACTATAAAAAATCGTTTAAGCAGTCGCCCTCCCTCCATATGCAATGCTAAGTGATAAAATCTCTACTTTGCTACAGGTAGTTTGTCATAGGAAGAAAACAGGAAAAGTATAAGCAACTAAAGTATTTCCACTATCTTCTTTGAGGCCCAGTTATTAATGAGTTCACACAGTCTCAAGCAGAAATAGTCTGTTCACTGATACCACTTTTTCCCACCTTTTGGTGCCATATGTGGCTAAAGATTTTGTAAAACGTCAAGGAAAACACTAATTAGGGGAATACCAGCTCACTGTTTTATGGCAGGAACCTTCTAGGCCAAACGTTCTGGCTGAAGGAGGGCTGGGGTGGAAACAAAAGGCGAGCAAGTAGCTTTTTTGGCCTGAGTCTCAACCCTGAAGTTTGAATCATAGAATCACAGAATGGTTAGAGTTGGAAGGGACCTTAAAGATCACCCAGTTCCAACCCCCCTGCCCCGGGCAGGGACACCTCCCACTAGACCAGGCTGCTCAAAGCCCCATCCAGCCTGGCCTTGGACACCTCCAGGGATGGGGCAGCCACAGCTTCTCTGGGCAACCTGGGCCAGTGTCTCACCATGCTCAGAGTAAAGAATTTCTTCCTAATATCTAATCTAAATCTCCCCTGTTTCAGTTTAAAACTGTTATCCCTCGTCCTATTGCTCCACTCCCTGATCAAGAGTCCTTCTCCATCTTTCCTGTAGGCCCCCTTTAGGTACTGGAAGGCTGTTATAAGGTCTCCCTGGAGCCTTCTCTTCTCCAGGCTGAACAACCCCAACTCTCTCAGCCTGTCCTCATAGCAGAGGTGCTGCAGCCATCAAGTTTCTACGGGGACTGTACAGCACCTAGGAATAGCCCCATCTGTGCTTTCCCATCTCTCCCCCAATCTGGTCTCTATACACGGAGACTGGCACATTCAGGGACGGGCTGAGGACTCTTTATGCCAATGGAACTTATAGCTCAAACAAATCTTGCGGTTTTGAACTGCTCTGGCATGGTGACAGAGACAGACCCTGCTGCCTAATACAATTTCCAGACAGGTGAAACATGCATCACTAACAAAAGCTCACTCTCACTAATTGTCTTTTTCAAAAATGAGGGGGTTAAGTTGTGGGGAAAAATCAGGAGAATAAAGAAGTGTTAAAACGTTGTCTCTTGATAGTTTGTTCAAGAAGAATAATTAAATGCATAAATAGTGCTAAAAGTTCCAAGTAAAAAAAGTATCAATACAGCATTTGTCTTTCTTTTGAGTTTTGCTGCTGCCTAAATTAAAAAAAATACATATTTTATAAAAATAAAAAAAATAAAATAACAAAAAAAATTGGTAGCAAAGCACAGAAACAAGGGGAAAGATTTTCTAGAAAACTTTACAGAAAAAAAAGGTGTAATTTTAAAATAAATCTTACTAGGATCTAAGCTGTATGATTTCATGTCGACACTATTTTTTGTTGAACTTTCTTTGCTAAAATTTATGTCCAGCTACAGTGCTAGTAACATGGGAACCCTCAGCAAAAGACCTCAAAACCCACTGGGAAACGTGAGCTCCTTTGTGAGTTCCTTTGATTGTGCTGATAATCCCTACAATGAAGAACGCAAGCTTGAATTTGTCTGGTTTTTAAATGTAAACTTATATATCTGCAGTGAAGGTAATGTATGTTGCGTCACAATGAATACTGTCACAGATGTCACATCTTTCATACACCGGAGGGAGAGAGTTACACACAACCTTTGCTATGTTAAACAACACTAATATTTTGTCCACAATGCCACTTCCTAGAGTAGCTCCAGTAAATGCAAGAGAAATCCTACAACAGAGAAACTGTCCTAAGAGAAATTGCTTTCTATTTACCTCCAGTCAGTGGCTGACTTCTCAGTCTTTCAGCTTTAGGGCATATTTCTTACAAATGTTTTTATCCTATTTTTTGTAAACATGGGTGTTCTCATTTTAAAAGGAAATGTCTAATCCTTTCTCGAATCCTGTTAAGCTTTTTGCTACAATGATATCCTACAGCAGTGAATACCAATTCACCAATCCTTATCATCTTAGCCATATCATTTTTAGAATGGCCGATCAGAACCCAATACAACATTTAAAACTGTGGTAAACAATTGATTCCAAACAGAATTACAGTATTTTCATGTTTATTTTCTAAAATCCCATTCTCTAGGCTTATCCAACTATATGAAGTTTCCTGACCACCATGTTCTACTTCAAAGGGGTATCTATTTAACCTTTCCACAAAGACACCTAGGCCTTTTTCCTGAGTGATTACAGTTAATTACATGCCTGTAATCTCTATGAGCAGTTGAAATTATTTTAATGTGCATTACTTCGCATTAGTCAATATCACATTTCACCTTCCATTATGTTGGCCACTAGCTAAACTTCAAGCCATGCAATCTTCTGCAGTCTTAATTTTCCTAAATAAATGCATAATCTGAACATTCATTACTTTTTCCCTATTTTTTTTTTTCTACAGTACAAGACACTTTGACCCACTGTCGGCAAATAATATGCATGAGCATCAAAGAAAGCTGAAGAGCAGGAATTGGAAAGCAATTTGGTTGCTAAGTTTCTGAGGTCATATTTGACTTGAAAAATACTGCGCACTAATCAGAGGACCTAATCCTTTTCCAAACCAATTTAGTGTTCATAAGTCTTCCTATACACAGAAGTCCTCCTTTTACATTTTGCCTCTCAAAACATGAGATGCGTGTCCATATAAAATCCATATTCGTGAAATCTTTATGCTCATTTACATCTCAATTACTTTGCAGACTTTTCTTTATTAAAAGGCATTAATACAATTAGAGAATTAGTAGTATCATCCTTGCGTGGTGTGGGGATATCTAGCTGTCAGAAATTCAGTCAAGACCACAACTTCACCACGTAAAGGTTTCTGCAGTGTCCCCATCCAGTAACTTAAGGTCACAGTCAGGAAGAACGGGATTTGAACCAATACTGAAATGTAGGTGAAAGTTTCCAGTTGCTTGGTCAGCTCCTAAAGTATTTCTGTACTTCTATAAATTCACTTAAAATGCCTGCTCAAAAATCTGCCCTGTAAGAAAGGTTTAATATTTGATGATAAGCATCATGCGAAAAACTAGACGCAATGCTCTTTTCACTATTAAAGGCAATGAGAAAAAACTGAGGCATTATATGCTTGAAAGAAAGTTATATTTTAAGAAAGCATCAGCCAATCTTTTTTTTTTTTTTTATGAGCCATTCCACAGTGTTAGCAGTAACACACAGTAAAGCCTTTGAGGAGGGCATTTCACTTAATAGAACGGCTTGGCATATCCTGTTTCATCTAAAGAAAAAACTGTTTTATAGAACTAGATTGCATATCATCATAACCTCAACATTTTGAAAGTAGAATATGTCATAGTAGGTGATTCAGTTACTTTCCTCTTCATTACAATCACTTCTGTTATAACACTCTTACCACGAGAAGCAACCAGATTCTCTGTATTGAACTACCTTGCCATCACTATTTTAGAGGAAGAGGCAAAAGCTGTGAGAAGCAAAGCTCCTGAATGATTCTATAATCGGTTTTAAATGGATATGCATACCTACTGTATGCTAATGCTTCATACTCTTAGTAGCGTATATAGAGATGTAATAAGTAAAATGGCATTGGGATGCATTCTAAATTTTCATATCAGACTTCTGAAGAATGAAGAGTAATCAGCTTTTAAAGATTGTCCTTTTCTTTTAGTACTGCACCAGACTAAACACTGTACCTCAGAAGTATTGTAAGAATTACAATTTGGGAGCTTAGAAAATTACTCAAAAAATGCTTTGCATTGAAAGCATTCTATCTACGACTGGAGTGTTCTGAAATGGGCTTCTAATTTAAATCATCAGTCATATTGTCATGTTCCTGGGGGCTTTTCAGGATTGATTCAAGCTCACTGAATCATGACTCTAATTACTGTGTTATCTTGGAATTTCAGTTAACTATGCATGTTGTCTATGTGTCAATGGCCAACTTCCCAAGATACACATGAAGAACAAAGTTGAGACTGATCTTGGGTATGACTACAAAACTCCAAACGGGCATAAATCAAATTACTGCCATATCTTGCCCCACAGCTCATATTCAGCTGTTCTGATAACTGTATCTGATAAACAGATAGAAGAACCAAATGCTGCCACAGGGTCTTTATTAAAAAATCAGACAGCTGTTTCCTATCCCACCACCCAGAGGTGTGAATCTATGTCCCAAGCTTCACCTGTGAGATATCAAAAAGCAGAGGATGAAATCTTTCAGTGTTTTTTATAGATCATCTCATTTCATATTTTCTTTGAATTCTCCTCTTGGAAAAAAGAACCATGTGTTGGTTCACACCAGTGTATCAATCTGACTGTTGTCCTTGATACTATTTTTAGCTTCCACTCAGTATTTTCTTTTTTTTAACTTTTCAACTAGTGGAAATTATTGCACACACTGGTGGCAAGTGTGATCTCATGTGGTCACAATAAACACCTTATAACAAGTCAGAGTACTAACGGATTGCTTTACCACATCAGCTGTTCATAGAGAAAAACTAGCCAAGTACAATTCTGAATGCATCTTCAGGCACAGACTCATGCAGAAACTCATTAGAACTTCTCTACTCATCATAAGAATTCCGATTAAGCTGGAAAACATAAAATGCTTCAGGCCAAACAAGCAAGTGTGTCATTGTATATAGATCTCTTTTATGTAATTCTTGTAAATCATCTTCCAGAAGATGGCTTTAAATGCTGAAGCGTAATTAGGATAATTACTGCTTTGCAAGTAGCAGGAAGTTGTATCCAGTAGGGACAAACGAGCCAGTTTGAAGAGATGGGGGAGGAATATGAAAGAAAACACATCATCCCAAACACTGGTGCTGGAAGGATTCAGAATTAATTTCAGACTATTTAAAGAGTTTGATTCATCTTGGAAATATTTCATTTTGGTGACAATATTCCCTACAGGGCTAACAGATTCTTTTAAAAATATGCTTGGCTCCCTGAGAGTCCTTTTAGATATCTTAAAAATTGAAGAGTTCAGTGGAGTGAGGAAATAAGAAAAAGAGCTGCAATTCAGTGTGACCCTCTGACAAGAGCAGGGTTGAGGGAAATCACTGGAAATGGGACATTACCACAAAATAGTTTGTTTACTTCTTATATTAAAAAGATTGATTTACATGAAGTACCATACAACATCAAACCATAATATACTTAGATACCCTGACATGATATACACTGTGACTGCTGCATACCTTTGAGAGAAGTGCAAACTCCAGAAAGTTAAAAACAAAACAAAGCAAACAAAAAAAACAAAACAAGGGCACCCCCAACTCCCATTGCCCCCGCCATCTGTCCTTGAGCATTGTCCTGAAAAAGCAAATACGGATATGAAAACACTTAGTAGCCTCCACCCACAACTCACTCAGCCTCACTCACCAACTTGCATCCTTTTTGAGGTTTGATCCAAAAAGTTGCATCAGCTGGGAGCATGTCCCCTACAGCTTTAGAAATTATTTTGTTGAATTTGAAGATTAGTACAAAGTAATAAACAGGTGGTGGGAATATGGGGACTACATCCCAGGGGAACGTAAGTACGCTTGAACTCTGCGAGCCTGGGGGTTTTGAAAAGCTCAGATATATTCTACAGCCCAATTTATGCACCAGGATATCAGAATCTTTCAAGATTCTTTAATAGCCGCATCAGTGCTAATTTTATGCTAATCTCTTACTGTGCACATCCATGATCATTAAGACTTCTGGAGATTGGATATTGCATACAATAACTGATCATTTGTTAAACAGAGAGTTAATGGAAAATATCTGATAAATTTAAACATTAGCTTCGTATTTGTTTCCTGTACAGCTGTACACAATAAGAAGTTATCTGGCTAGCATTAATGTGCTCTATTTTTTGCATGATTGCTTTTGTTAACTAATACGTCACAAAATAATATTCAGACCTTTTTAGAGAATAGAAGGTTATTCAGATGAGGAGTCATGTTTCTTTCCAGTTCTATATTACAACAACAAAACTGCTACATAATCTGAAAGAATAAAATAATTTCCCAACCTTGATTTACCTGAACCTCACTAAATCTCAGTTTAACTACTTTCATTTCCCCAGATTAATCCCACCTCCTGAGATAATTTTTAAAGTTGTTGCCCATAACAAAGCTCTCCTGCTGATAAAACTGAAAAACCTGTTGTTTCTTGGCTGTGCTGATCAACTTTACTCTTATTGCCAAAGATAAATATCCCAAAGCAATCAAAACTGCACGGAGTAAAAATCTGGATGTGCATCATTTGTTCTTTAATTTGAGTAAATGCAGCCTTCAAAGGTTACATACTCATGTGTTAGTGCTAGTTAGTTTTATAAAAGTAGCCTTTAAGTTTCCACGACACCAATATATATCTGCCTTTCTCAGAAATAAAAATACAGCCCTGCTTTCACAGAAAGAAAAATAATTTTATCTAAATTCAGTTCTGCTTAGAAATCTGTGCTCTGGAAGTAAATAAAATAATTACATTGAAAATTATTGTTTTGCGACTTCTGTAATTCGTTCATGCGCCGGGGGCCCGAGGGACCGCTTTCATTTAGTTTTATCCCTCATGGTTCAAGGCACAGGGCTCTCCTTTCACTGTTGACTGCTCAACCAATTCTGCCCCTGAACCAATTCCAACAGTATTTATGAATGTTATTTAGCTGAAAATCTTAACATAGGATACATTGCAGCGAATCTCTCTGTACAAAGATGAGGGCACGAACTAGTACAAGTTTCCAACCATGTCCAAGTTTTACTTCTATGGTTACACGTAACAGAGTTGGTCTGGAAAGGCAGGATCTTGACACCACCCAGATGCCAGCCTGGGCATCTGTTACACCGCAGAGCATCGGGATAGGCAGGACATCGCCTGGTCTCCCCTGCCGATTACAGGCAGCTCTGAAAGGTTTATGTCACCTTGTAAGGGAGCTCCTCTTGTGCAGAACCCCTCCCTGGTCACGTCTCACACACTGCAAGCCTACTTGTGTTGGCTAGAGCAGCTTTGATTAAGTAACTGCCACAAGACTACAAGGGAGAGCGTCCCCCAACGTTAAAAATCACTGTAAAAATTGTGTAGACTGAGGTATCTTGGACAACTCGGAAGAATAAATGTTTGTATCATGTGTTTGAGATGATTATTCATGACCTGTGAAGCTTGATTACACGAATACAGTGTCTCCCATTTCTTACTATTTATTAGATTTCTCATTGCTACGGGGGGGGGAGGAGGAAAATGCATTTTAGTATTTTCAGCTTCCTCCCCCTTCCTCATAGTTCTACTTCTTTATAATTTACTAGGTTCATGTGTGTTAATAGAAAAAGGAAGGTGCTAAGAAAACCTGTAAGGATAATTGTCGGACACAGGTTTCTAAATTACACCTGATGACAGTTTATGCAGGTATTTACTCATCTGTTAAACAAAAGGGATTATTTCCTCTCCTAAGTCTTGCATTTTGATAAAATACTAACACAGCAATATATTATTCTCTTCTGAAAGAACGTACTCATAAAAACATTGCATGCAAATCTGGATTTCATATGTTGCTGTAAACTATAGAGACACATAAATTGTTTTTCAATTAACATTTTTCTCTCAGATTATTTTCTATTCATCTACTGAAGTTTCACTGAGTGACACTTAGGTGTTATGTGGCTATGCAGCTACTAGGCTTGCTATGCTATAAAAAGAACAAAGTTTTCTTGGGATCCCCCTTGGTCTTAATGTATAGCCAAAAGCCTATGGGCATTTAATTTTCTGTTCATAAAACACTTCCAGAAAGTGGAAGACCCCATTCAGATTTGACAAAAGTTTTAATTTATAATATCTAATTTATAATGTAAACTATTGCAAATCGAACTTGATTAGCAGTAAAAGAGAAAACTCAGAGGCTGACCACTTTTTCAATATGTTAGTAACCTGCAATGAAGTCACAGGATTTAAAAGAATGAGAATATAATCAAAAGACTGAAGGAAAATTTGTTTTCTGTCATGTTTTTGCACCCATTAGTGTCCGGACTGTTAATATTATAACTGATATTTTTGTATTCAGATGGATACTGAAATGGGAATTTGACCCTGCACGCTTTGAGCATCCAAAATCCACTGACGTGAGTTTGAGATACTCAAGCAAGATTAATTTTGATCTACTTGGAGTGTTGTGAGCGGAAAGGAACACAACACTGTTTGATGTGTTTACATACATGCTTTTCAAGCTCATTGTATTTCCGATATCTACATAAATTGTGTGCAAAAAAAAGAGACTATTTCTTAAACAGATGCCACCACCGCCCCCGGCCCTCAATATAAATTGATAGTTTCCATGGAAAAGTCTGGCTGGAGTTCAGCAGAACATGCTACACTTCAGCTACCATTTCAATGGGGAATATTTAATACTTGTCTTAATTTACGTTAATATGCATAGGCAACATTTTCCTAATCTTTTTCGAGTCAAGTAAGAAAACCATGTTAATGCAATGGTAAAGCTGCACATTAAAAACATCGAAAGCTCATGAGGGTTAACACCAGTAGTAATGTTAGCTTTCCACACTGCTAATGTATTATGTTCCCCATTCATTTTTGACATTACTTCAAGTTTAGTTTATTACCATTTATACAATAAAAATAAAAAAAAATTCTAAATGTGGCACAAAACAGAGCAGAGTCTTTGCAGAAATCCAGGTTTACACAATCAGACAGTAATTTTAATGGTGAAACCTTGAAGTATTGTTCTATGTAGAAAAATACTTGTTTAAAAACAGCCACAGATTATTCCATACCTACTGTTCCTCAAAAATGTAACCAGCTAACCAGGTAATCTCTCCCTGTCCCTAACTGCTTCCTAACCTCTTTCTCCCATTCACTAATTGCTAGGTCTCAAAATTAAACTAGACGAGGGAAGTCAATTTAGTTTCTTCCAGTCTCATCAGCATCAGATTTTTCAGACCCATGGGACCCTCAGTCACTCTGAGCGGCTGCTTCATCCCCAAATGACACAATTAAAACCTCATTGTCTTCAGTGTCGCTAAAGGCATGAACTGAGAAGAAAGGGCTTTACAGGTGATCCTGGAAGGGCAAAGCAGCTACCAACAACTACTCTGAGAGACACAGAGGAGAGGCAGGTATTACCCTATTTCATGTGCCCAGAACCACCTGGCACAATGACAGCTATACGGAACAGTCTGCTTCTGCCCACCCCTCCAAAGCAGAGGAGTGAAAAATACATCTCTAGGAGGGGAGGTTTATCGAACAGAAATCTGCTATTTGCACACATTCCTTCTTTAGCGTAAAACCTCCTTTTTACACTACATTAGCATAATAGTGTACTGACTGATACAGCTAACACAAGTTTCAGACTGTTGCATTTATAGCGCCACGTGAGCCAACTGTCAATACTGCCATGAGTTAATTTCATCTTTTAAACTCTAAAGGCCAGCAGTGACTGGCGTGCTTGCAAGGACAGCGCTTTTTTCCATTTTTAAATACACAGGTCAGTCTTTCTGAGCACTCACAGTCCAAGGCCGACAACATTTTTTGTTGGTTGTGTACTCATTGCTCAGTGGGTTACAGCCAGCTGATAAACGGGTGAGGAGAAAGAGACCAGTGTGAGCCTTCTTGACTATTACTCTTTATTGGAACTAAGGTTCACCTCTTTTCCTGCATAATAGGCCTACGTAGAGAGAAAAACAGATGCCGATTCCTTTGAAAAAACATTTTTCTTTAATCTCCCTTAGATCAGGCAATTTCCAGATGAGTGTTTCTTCACTGCCTGAGTTCCTAGATGGATTTCTGCCGGGCATTCCGTAAGCTCTCTCGCTTTTAACAGGTCATACATAACATTTAGCATGAAGGCTGCATACATATAGAGACATTATGCTACTAAGGTAGACTACAGCTCTACCTTCAAACGTTTTGGTATAATCAAGTACTTGATCACTCTCCCAGCTCCTCAGTGGCACACTCCCACCTCTTCTCAGGTTTTTTTTTCTCCTCCCTTTCATGACATCCATTCCTTCCTCACAGGTACCCTTTCCGAATTATATGCTGTCTGTCTGAAGTGTTGACTCAGTCCTAAAATCCCGTTTTGTTTTAGTTAGATAGTCTTCACAATTATTTTCTCTGGAGGCCATTATTCAGTGAGCTTGCCTTTATATTTGCCCCTCGCGTTTTAAGCATCCAGAACAAAATAGCCAAGTGTATAGAAAATCGAGTTACAAAGTTTGAACTTGTCCTGTGATAAATCTTTTCCAGGGTGAGGGATGCTCACTCATATCTCGAAAAGATTAACCCTTAAGAACGCAAGAATCCAAAACAATTAGCACATGTTAAGCTAGACCACATACTACTTTATATTTTAGTGAACAGAGAACTAAGAATTTTAGGTGAAGGTAACAAGACCTGCACCACAATTCTGTAAAGCTTTTGTAATATCCAAGAATCTTTTCTTGCCAAAATACACACAAACGGGAACCCTTACTGAAATAAACAGTTACTTAGAGGCACAAATATTTAAAGGTTCAGGCCATAATGAATCGAACATAACACACTCAATGCAATTTTATTTACATGTTGTAGCAATGCAGAAGTTTTTTGTTAGCTGCAATTTTACCTGGTTTCTTCTTGCAGGCAGATTTTCAATTTGCCCAAGTCTCATGTTTCAGAATTTCTAATACATAAGCAACAAACAAACAATTATTTTTAAGCACAGACCAAATCAACTTTGACAAAAATCTCCTTGTAATTGACCTCTGGTAAGTACACCTCAAGTGTTCAGTGTATTTTCCTCTCTTCTGTAAACAAATCAGAGGCTATATGTCTATTTGAAGACAAACAGAAAAAGCGCAACATAAGAATATACCTTTGAGTAAAACTATCTACAGCAATAACAGAAACTTTTCAAAAGAGGGCTTGAAAATAATAATAAAATGAACAGCCCAGTAAAATGGGCAGACCCGATGGGCAAAGAGGAAAGCACAGAAGACTTTTAAAGGTTGCTGAAAGACAACTGAACTGCTAAGGTAGATAAGAAGAGAAGAGGCAAGAATATTTAGATTTAATTCAAAGGAAATCCCCAGTAAACTAGAAATCTGATTTGCTGCGTTCTCCCAACAATCCCAGCTGCTGGTCCTAGTTGACTTCACCAGCGCAAGAGGAGCCTTTGCACTGAAGCAGCGAACGGTGATGCAGAGCTGCCCTTAGGGCGCTTGGAAAGTGACTGGGGAACAACCTGAAGAAAACCAATAACTCCATCCATCACATTTATGATCACAAAGCATTAGCTTAGTTCCAGCTTAACAATGACCTCTTCACTTACAGCCCTTTGCCAAAAGTTTCACTTTTTAACATCAAAGAAGTTACTAGGTTGCTTTGTATTTAAAGAAAGCATTCACCTAACGGGCTGACAGCAGCCAGGTCGGATGCAGCAGTCGGCTACTGCAGTATACAGCCTTCAATCAACACAGCGTAAATCTGGTACAAAAATCTGAGCCTTGCATACAATGGGGGGGGAAACCCAAAACCAACAAAACCCAGATGAAATACTTGTTTTCAGTCAGAAGACGACAAATGAAACAGAAGAATGTGTAACTTACCTGAGGTTTGAGCTAAGACTCCAATAAAAGGAGAGACTGAAATTGAAATTTTCAGGAGAATATCATAGATATCCAAAATTAAGCTATGCTGAAATAGTCAAAGTTTGCCAGAAAGAGAAGTCATAGCCTAGAATAAAGTTTATTGAGGATGGAAAATATTTCAACATACAAAATTCAATAAGGAATCCAAAACTCTACAGAAAAAGATACTTCTACATGAGTAGCAATAGTGAGAAGTACCCACCAAGCACCTTGTTTCAGATAATTCCTCTTTAGTGCATACTTTGCCTTCTACTTTTATTCCTCTGAAAACATTGGTCCATATTTATAAGGTAGTATTTGCTTTATTTTTCCAATTTTAACATCAAAGATGGCAGGTCAACATATGACCCTTTTAATTTATTGAATGGTAGCATATTATTTTGAATACTGTATATAGAAAACTGCTTTGTCAGTCACAGCAATTGAACAAAAGCTCTTTAAATCTTAACTTCTTCATTAAAATAATGGGTGGAAATGACTAATTAGTCCTAAAAAACCATTCAGGGAAAAAACCCTCCTCTGGCTGTACAATACTTTCAGACATTTGAGTGACTAATCTGGTCATTACTCTAGAAAAGCAATGTCTGGAATCGACAGCCAGACAATATTTTATCTAACATACTACATTAGGACAAATGGACAACAGTCTCAAGGAGAAAAATAAAGTGTAGCCCAAACAAATTCATAATATGAGAAGTTATTGCAAGTGACAAGAGAACAGAAGATGTGGTCTTTAGGTCCGAGAAGAGAGGAGAACGAGCAGGGACATGCACCCACCGTTCAGGCGGGTACTGCTGGAAGAGGCTGCCCGCCCCTTTTTCGGAGTGATGCTGCCCCACCGACGGCTGCAGGAACCACCAACTACAGCCTGCAGCATGGAAAATTTGAACTGAATTGCTGTACCACATTCAGGAGCAGAGAGCGCAAAACTACTGTCAGCAAATAAAGCTGAACAGAATTAAGGAACTGCTGAAACAAATGAAAGGAAATCAATTTTTTTTCCCAATAAAATAAAAATAAATAGTGTCATGTTCCCTGTGCATAAACCATGGTTTATAGTCTTGCTAACCGCTCTGAGTAGAGGAAAAGGATCTGCAATGACTTGAAATGGAACAAAGAGGGGGAAAAGGGAAATTGGATGAGACTCCCTTGGGGCTGAATAAAAGCATTCTGAGATATCACAGTAAAAAACCCCCAAAACCAAAAAATATAAATATTTTTGTCCTGCAATGGAGCCGTTCATGTTTAAAATCCCTGTAGAGGATCCAAACAGTAACATTTCAAAAACTTAAATATGATTTAGAATTCTATTATTTCAGTTTGCAAGGCTCAACAGCCGTAATTCAGTCAGTACAGTTCCCTTCTCATTAACACCCTTCAGTATGGCACACTCTCCATGTCACACAACGAAAGAGAAACTGTGCCACCTCTCAGTGCCTTAATTACCACTGCAGCCACATCGAACCCAGACAGCAGACCTCACGCATGAAGCCTACATTGAATTAGGTCACAAACTGGACTCCAGGACACTTCCCGCTACAATTCACGACAGCCAAATATGATCAAAAGTTTCCAAAGATGTTAAATGTAATCACTGGGTTTGTGTCTAATCTGCTTAAAATAAAAGATGGAGACCTGCCAAAGGCTGCTTAAAAGGAAAAAATAAAATAAAATAAAATAAAAACCCAACCAAGCACAGCTTAGTTCATTTTTACCTTACCCCACAGCTGCCAAGTAAATTTAATAAGTCTTTGTTTTATGAAGAATCCTAAAAACAGTCCAAAAGCAATTTTATATAGCCAAAAGGTACTAAATAAATATACCTTCACTGTAACACACAACTACTTTTTTAGTCCCATAAAAGCAGCTCCAATTTTACATTTCATTTTTTTGGGTGTGTGCATTAACATGCAACATGTCCCCACATTGGAAGGGCTCTGACAAAATTACCAACTCTTTGTTAATACCCAGAATGTTTCCCCGTTGCCCCTCTTTCCTACATATCTGTCCCATGATTCCCAGCTTACGCACAATGCTGAGTTCTCTTCTGCTCCAAAAATTCTCTTTCCTCATTTTCTTCAGGTCTATTTCTTTTTCTAACTTCTGATTTTCTCCAGGCTGTACTCCTAACTACAACTCCCTCTTCTTTCCCTACAAAAGCAATGCCTGGTTTGCCAACCTAGAGGCCCAGTTCACCCACAACATCTGCTTTCTCCGCTATTTTGTGTTGCTGTGGGCATTCCTGGCAGGAAAGAACTGACCAACTTGTCATCTTTTTCTAGAAATGTTTTTGCCCTTCAGCTTTGACATCTCCCTAGCTAAAATACTCTAATTCTCTGCCCCGGCAGAATGCTATCCTTATAATTCTAGACTTCTTTTTGCTATTTTTGTATTTTTTCTGTTGGAATATTTTCTCTCTCTTTTATAACCTTTTCTCCCTCTTTTATCTCTGCATCTAATGATTTCTTCAGAGAATATATGCAAAATATAAGCTCATTTTCCTTATGTCATCCTTTGCTGCTTTCCATCTCTTCCCTATCAACAAGACAAGTTTTTCATCACTCTTCACACTTTATCCCTCGTTTGCTGCAGGAACTCTTCCTCCTTGATCTCGCTGCCATCCCCATACCATTTTCCTTAATAGGTCACATCTGTCCTGCTCTTTTTTCTTCTAATACACCCAGCTCTTCCTGGACGTATAACACAATTTCTAGCAAAAAGCTTAGTAACAGTCAATATTCCAGCCTCAGACCTGGCTTAAAAGCAATGATCATACACTGTTCAATATCTTTCCCTCTCTTGGCCCTGTTTTCTCCTGATTCTCTACCTCTCTTAATTCTCTTTCAGTATGTTGTTCACAAGAACCTTACGGTTCAACCTTTGCATCTTTTTCTTTCTTCTTCCATATCTTACCTCTGAATAGTTGCCTCTGCAGTCGGGGGTGAGGTTACCATACCTGCCCCAATGAATCACAAAGAAACTACCCTTCTCCACATCCGTTCAACCAACAAGAGGGGAAATCTGCCCTCTTCTTGACTCAAATGACAAAATCTAACCGTTATTATTAACCAAAAGCTCTTCCTAAACCAAGTCACGTGCAAATTTAATGCAATATCTAGTACATGCTGTTTCTCATCCACTAATCCAAAAACTTGGGTTTGGGCTCCCATTTTGCACCATTTCTCTTCCTGGTGGATTCATGCCCTCTCTGAACTAATTAACTAATAACTCTGCAGCAAAAATCATTTTGCTTGCTTTTTGCTTTGATCATTCTCTACTCTGTATTCGCTACCTAGTTTTCTTTTCTTGGTGGCATCCAGTACCACATGAATGCATACTTTGGAGAAACTTGTACTGTTTGTAGAAGTCTGACACACTTCTGCGGGAGTATAAAATGTGTAAATAATCTAAAGCTATCCAAGGCAATATCAGCTAGTTTATTAATTTCAACATGTGCACATGTAATTCTGATTAATGTTAACAGGAATTTAACATGCATAAGACCCTACAGTCTGTTCAACTGTCATATGCTGTGGGAAAAGTCTCCTTCTCCTCCTCGCAAAATTTAATTGAGGAAGGCCTTATGGTATCCAAAAGGCATGTCCCAGACCTACTGCAGAATACTCAGAGGACTCCTCTGAATTACCAGTCTCTTCCATTCCACTGCAAATTATTGCCATTCTCTAACATTTTTAATACAAAAAAAGCGTCATTAAAAGCAATAATGCAAGTAATGAAAAGTTCATGTTTAGAAGTATCTGGAGCCACACACATTTTACCTTTTTTAAATTTAACACAAAGGCAGTCAAAAACAAAAGAAAAGAATGCCCTGGGGTTCCATCTCTAAAAATTAAAATCAGGTAGTATGACAGCATCATACTCATGTTATACTAAAGTACAGTCATGGTGTAGTTACTCAACAGTTTAAATGCAAGTTTCTTTTCTTTATTAGTAAATAACAGGTAATAAAAATAGTAAGAAGAATTATACAGACAATTGTACTTCCTACTTACATACAAATAAAGTCGTTCTAATAGTATCTGTTTATCTCTGGTAGTTATAAAGTACCTCTCACTGTTACATCTTAGCTTCAGACAGCAATTAAGTCTTCTTCAGTGTGCAACTAAGCCAGCCCTAATTAAAGTCAATGGGAGATTTTCCACATACTTAATGGCTGTTGGTTGAAGCCCAAAAGTAATTGTGTAAAGAGCATAGTATGTTACTTAACGATAAATTGACTCTGTCTTTGAAAGAAATATTGGTAAAGCATTGCAAGCTTCTCATTCTATAACCATTTGCTGAAGCCAGATGCCCAACTGCCTACTCAAGCCTTTTGATAAATAGTGCAATGCTTATGCACAAAGGACCTAATCCTGCTCTTCCTGAAGGTGATGCTGAAACTCCAAAGGAGCAAAGCACAGGGCCTAATGTCCATCTACCAAACACCACATTTAGCACACAGAGAGCACTGAGAAACGTCGACTCTGTCATGCATTGCTACACATTAAATGCCCAATTTCTTCCACAATAGCAGATCTCAAAATCTCCATAAAGATCTTGCCTACCACAACACCCAATCATTTACATAAGCAGTTTTTAGGATCCGACTTGTCTTAAAACGTGAGTTACAGCGGCCGTCAACTTTTTCCCTTAGGTCAAATCCAGTGAAGAGGCCAGTATCTCACCTGAATATAGGTCAAACAAAAATAAAAGAACAGACTAGGTTTGAAAACAAAATTTCAGTTTCAATTTTCTTCTCTTAAAATAAAAATAATTCGGCTACCAAATTTTTCCTTCTACGAGCAGAATTGCTGGACCAAAGCTTTCCTGGAAGTGAAGGGCAGGCGAGGGAGCATTTGTCCAGCATGGCACCCCCACTGATGGTGCGCAAGAGACAACAGGCTGGTATAATGGGCTTATCAGCAACTAACAGCTATTTCAGGAGATCAAAAGGGGGTAATATTGACATAGCCATACCCACGAGATACTGCGAAAAGGCACAAGCAGAAAACTGGCAAGCTACTGTCTGCCCAAGCAAGCTGTCAAAACTGATTGCACCAACTGCATCACTATATTGCAAACAGCACCATGGAGTCAGTTGAAATGCTTCTGTCTGTAGATTGTGAATTTCAATTGATTGACAGGTGCTCAGATAGACTTAAGACATTAATATCCTGTTTCCTCTTGATGAAAGACTGAGAGGAAGAGACAAATTATGGTTCTTACTCCTCCAAGTTTTGTTGAATCATCCTCAAAATATTACTGTAAAAAAAGAAAATTTCATTCACACGAACATTTCCCATACAAACCCGATCACTTCCATGTCTTCTCCACAACGGCTGATTTTTCCATCTTCGCCCCTGGAATGATCTGTTTCAGTTTCTCAGCCACATCTGTTCTACCATTAGAGTTCCTGGCTGCTACTGACACGTTTCACAATTGCTCGAGTCTAAGGCCAAGAGAACATTAAACAGTTTATATAGTCATTCCACTTAGATCTTCCTAGATTTTAGGACTTTCACATTCTCACTACTTTTTTGATTTAAGAGAGGTGATATTACTACTCATCTTACAAGAGTTTAAAGCCAGAAAGACCACTACCTATTTAAAGCTGACCTTCAATTAATTCAGTTATGAGTCCAATAACCAAAATAACTGCTTTCTGATTAAACTAGGTCTTATTTTGAGTAACAGAATGGCTCTTCTGCTGTGACCTACAAGGCCATGACAAAGTGATCCTTAAGTAGTCTACAAAGTCTAGGATTTTAATTATAACATCCTTTCAGTATTTTCAATTACAACTTTGAGGAAAGGGTCATCCCTAAGAATTAAAAAGTATTGACAGGAGCCTACTCACTTTAAAAGTCTGGGAACTTTGTCAAGCATATGCTTCCAAACCAACACCACAAGGTACAAAATTCACTGCATCTGTCAATATCTTGTTTCAATAGTTAATCAGATTCACTATTAAAACAAACGAACAAACAAACACAAAAAGTCCTCTTTCAGACGTGAACTTTCTTTGTCCTTTTTCATTGAATTAATGTGCCCTTTCTGTGTATTGTTTTCCTGCTTAAAACAAATTTAGACATCTTAAGTTATCGCCTAAAAAACTTCCGATAAAATGCACTGGTATGGTTCACCAAATCTCTTGCTGCAGTTATTTTCTCCACTCAATAGGTCTATGGTTACTCGCTGCACCATTTAACATTTTACAACATTCATTTTTGAAAAAGAAAAAATGGATACATATCCAATAACTGCTTGTTCTTATACAGTACAGAACCCTCATTAAAATTACCTCAACTGATGACAGTGGGGGGTGGTTTGTGAGGTTTGGGCGGGATTTTTTGGTGGTGTGTTTTGGTTTTGTTTTAAAAACCCCATCAAATAACAGAAGCTAGTAGTCATTCCATACTCAACCCATAAAATGTAGCCACCCAGCCAAGCACTGTCAAGGCATAACTGAGAGAACAGCTGAACTTTGTACTGGGAGACAGGAACTTCAAAAGTAATTTCTCACAGAAAAAAAAAAAAAAAGGCACACAAAGCTGTGCCCAATGTAAGACGCTGTTGAGATGACTGGGGAAGTTCAGTGCTCTTTGACAGTGGCCCTGAAACTGGAGCTGGTTAATGCTGAAAGAGGTTTGGTCACAAGTCTATGGAGAGAAGAACGTCCTGGCTGGCTGCAAGAGCCCCCTGCACGCCAGTCAGCCAGAGGCGCCACTGGTTCTCGGTGGTCCAGCGTGTCTTACCTTCTTAAGTAACAGCCAAATAATTAAGAATAGTTAACATCTCTCTAAAGCTTACGCTGGGCACTCTCCAAATGTCTGTCCCCTAGGGCAGACTGCAAACGTTTGTAGCTTGCAGCAAGTTAACTGGCTACTAATTCAGTTAAAAATAGCAGTAAAAACAGAAAGAGAGAAATCCCATTAAGAGCAGACACCGTGCATCTGCTACTGAATCTCTACACAGCCCGAGTCTCTCTGCAGCTAGGTCACGAGGCTGGTACATATGTCCCCCTTCCTCCTAAGCAGTACTTGTTTACAGTACCATATAAAGTAATTTAATAACATTTTTTAAAGGTACAGCAGAAAACAGTGTGAAATGTATGCCCTCTCTTTCCAACCTAAGCACACCCAGGGTAGAGTTTTTGACCCAGAGTATTGCCCCAGTCACTTCCCCATACAAATATTGCATCCTACCTAGGAAAGACTGTAAAACACACCAGCACTTGGAGGCTCCGTAGTTACATCGCAACCCTGGCTGCACACCGGTCTGTCATTCTAGCACTTAAGTCCTAGGACTGTTTCCCCCACTTATAATCTAGTTCATGCCACTTGCTAAAAAGGGCACGTACTACGCTCAGAGATTGAAAGGCACCACATAAAATAATGCAACATTACGCGGACAGCTTGAAAAAAAATTATCATCTTTGTCCGTTTGTTCTGAATGAATGTTATTCGTGTGACATTTTGGACAAGATCGTAGGGATAACTTTAGTTTAATGACTAATTAGCAAACTTCTTCAGAAATAACACGGCAATGTATTAGCCAAAGTGTCACATCCCAGGCACGCTGGGTTTCTCCTGACACTTCCCTTGCACTCACTGTCTCTGTTGGGGCTGGCAGAGCAGGGAGCTTGCTTATGCGACACAAACTCATTATGTTTAGAAACAACAAACAAAATATGAGAGTAATAAATATTTACACCAGAAAACATAAAACATGTAAGGCATATTCTGTGGAATAATCAGTCCTCGTGGACCCAGAAGTCATTTCAGCTATGATAAACAGCTCCAGCTTCATATCTGGTTCTCCCAGTAGAGTAAACCTGAACCAGTCAATGTGCTTCCTTTCTCCAAGTGACCTTCCTGGCAGACTTTCTCTCACAGTTTAATGGATCAGCTTCAGAATGAGGACAACACAGTTATCACCGAATCATCTCCTTTGCTCTAAAAGCAGCAAGTGAGCAAATGATATTAATTGCTTTGGCATCCATCGAAAACTAAGGACACCCACATCCTGCATACAGGTAATATTCTCTTGACAGTTTAAGCGGGAATCAAGTCACTTTATTTCTTTGACAAAATTCATTTGCTGGAATCAAGTCACTTTATCTCTGTAACAAAAGTTGTTTGCTGTATGTGGTTATATCGGTGACTATTTATTTTCGGTTTATTGGAAGCAAGCAATAAAACTGGCCTTGGAAGAGTCTTACTGAGTATTTCTTGAGTTAGTATACCTGTTTGATCAGAGAATAAATTAGCACTTTTACCATTATCAATCTTATGTTTTGCCAGAACAAATTGTTTTGACAGGGCTTAAGGACTAGCAATACAGCTACTTGGAAAAACAGCAGTTTCTCCCATTTTGGGGTCAAGATACTAGCTGGGTGGGTCAGACACGGTGTAATAGTGAATTGTAGTGATTTTAAAAATTTCTTTTAAAGTAAGCTTGATTTAACAATACTTCTAGATACTATCCCTCTGAATATCCCTACCTGAATACCAGTTGTTTGAGAAAAATGGTGACAAGATAACACCATCAATCCCCCTCCCCCAAATAAATAATTCATACACACAAACCTCTCAACTACCTGGGAAGCTCCCTCTGTAGCTCAAAGGGTTAGCGTGTGCTTTGTTAGGTATGATGTTTATCATTTATTTAGTACACATTGCCACAGCCCGAGGAAGAAAAGTTTAAAATTAATGTCAATAGACAAAGAATCAAACTCAGAGTCATCTACCTAACCTTGTTGTTCTCCCTGAGGCGAAAGCCTGTATGAATTCATTCAGGGCCATTCTATTATATATGCAGGGAAGTGTCTATCAAACGCAGAATGAAAAGGAGTTACTCCCTACGCAAGGTCTGAAGGATCATGTCTAATAACTAGAGGTTTAATTTCAAGATTTCAGAAATTCTCATTTAAAAGTACCTGAAGCAAAGTCTAAACAGGGAATGATAAGAGAAGTAATTGGTGTACCAATTTGGGTACTATGTCCTATTTCTGATAGGAAGCACAATACGTCTTCTATTAAAGATTGGGACAACAAGTGCAAGCCACCGCAGTAACAAAGCAGTACAATAGCTAGCAGAGATAGTGTTAGCATTAAAGTCGAACTCCCTGAATGCTGTCAGCCACTTCCACAGCAAGTCTCTTCGATGTATTCTCTAATTTCCTTGACATTAAAAGGCAACTTTAGAGGAAGAGGTTGAGAAGTTATTAGTTTAAGAGACTGAAATGACCATCCTCTTTCAATTCCTCTTTTTTCTTGACTTCCTTCACTTTACAAGTTTCAGTGTAGAATTTTTACTATATGTCTTTAAAGAGTGTATCTCCTCCCATTATCACCTTATCTTCTCTTCCTCAGTTGTAAACTTTTTATTCTTTTCTTTTGTTCCCCTATACCTCATTTCTCCCCTTAAAATAATCCTTCTTGTTCTCTGTTTTTTCTTTCCCCATATTTCCCCATCATACCACATTTATTCAGGTCTACCAAGTATTCAGGCAACTTCTTCTATCAGTTATTTCAGTATTGGTGTGGCAGGGGAGCTCAAGGGAAGAATTCCCATTCATTTATAAAATTGCTGTAAGCAGCAATAAGGAAGAGCTGTACTAGACTTTTTCCCCTTGTTATACTGTGAGAAAAGAGCTGGGATAGAGAATAGCAACCCAGACCCCAATTATGCAGAGGCTTTAAGTCATTTAGGACCGTGATTCAGTTAAAGCAGGTCAGAAATGGACAACGAAGAATTAGGGAGCCAGCGACAGGTCCCTTTATCTACCCTTACCCTTTCATTGCAAATCCAGCCCCAGAAATTCATCACTTCTTTTGTTTTTAAGCAAGATCTATCCTTTCTGGTCTACTGCCTAATAACACCACTTCTCTACAAAGACTTTTCTAAAAAAGTGGCATATCAACATGTCACATCAGCACCTCTCAAGTCTATATATTTGAGTGACTCCTCCAATGTTATACTGGCACATTTAAAAACATGAAAAAGTAGTTTCATCAACAGCAGAACAAAAGCTGTAATGCTTCAGTAGTTTTATTTCTGTTTCCCCGTTGCACATCAGAAATCAGCAGGATGGTATGTTTTTCTTAATTTTTAATTATTTACTCTGATTTGTTAAACGTTTTCAGCATGATGCATCCGAAACATAACCAGAAAGGGGAGTTCTGTAAGCAAAACGTCCACCACAGAACACATGCTTTTTTCTGATCTAAAAATATGGTGTTCCCAGTCTGCATGGCTTTTTATAGGCAACCCCGCATGTACTGTGGTATTCTGAATACAGCATATCTTCCTTCCCTACGATAGAGAGTTGCATATTTTCATTTTGATTGCCTGGAATGAGAATGGAAATGTGTAAAGAATTAATGGGTTTATTCAGTCACAGTCGTAAGTTCGGACCTTTTCAAAGGCTTGTTCTGCTTGTGCAGTCATGCTGTTAAATTATCTTTCATTATTAATATAGCTGCTATTAGTAGCTCTGCTTAGCAAAATACTTCTTTTAATTTGCACCTAATGTGAAAAATTGACAAATGTTTTGACAATACTAACCAGTTCGTTGTGTCCCTTCGATTTAACAATTTGCTTCTGCAAAGATCATGCATGTGATGACTGACAGTGGGAGCATGAGGACAACTGACAGACAGGGGAGAGGCATAAGTTAAAGCTACCTCTTAATTGAAAAAACAGAATTTCCATTCCAATAACTTAAGATACTATGTTTTAATCTGTGCAGGTGTATTTTAACTCAACTTTAATTTCAATCAATAAAAAAACATACAATTTCATCAGACTGCACTCAATATAATGCACTGACAGGGCCGAAGACAAATAAAAAAAGGAAAAAAAAATCTCTAGAAAACACAAAAGAAAATGTATCAGAGAACTCTAGTAATTGTTAAAACACTAAGACTGTATCACCATCAGCTCCAACTTCAGTACTGCCTTTGGGTACGGGCTTTTTTTCCCTAGGAACTATTTTTCTCCCTTTCTAGCACCCTAGAGATTCAGTGTGAAAAATGACCCAATTGAAGTCAGTTTTGCCATTCTTCTTAAAGCTAAGATCTCAACTCTGATTTTTATATTCTATATAAAATATATTCTATAGTATAGAATTTATTTAGCAAATACAATCAAAGTGATTTTTGGCATGTGAAGTGTTTTTTTAATGACGACCTAAAGTTTCCCGAAATTCACATTTGCTAAACATTTCTTTAGAATAGGACACATTTGGTCATAAGTTTCTGTCAATATCTGGATGTTTCCAAGTTACTGCGAGAACAAGGAGGAAACACAAAACGCTGAGACTTTCCAGTGCCACTCCTTCCTCCTTAAGTAGGTGGGCAAATTCCTTAAAATGGCAGCATTATGCTTCTGGCATGCAAGCTTGTTTCTTCCCCCTGGGTTTTCTGTGGGTTCATAGGGCTGTCTTAGGTACAGGAATCTTTTCTGAGACAAAGAGATGATTTCTCACAGTCACACAGAGATATAATTAGGTTTACCAGGGATAGATTCTGCTACCTTATTCCGCATACACCAGAAGTCAGTAAGTAGATGAGACCTCAAAATGATTTATCACCTGAAAGAAAGCTGATGGTGGAGCATTGCTGTACGTGAGGCTGAAGAGAAAGAAGCTCTCCCAGTATGAGCAGTTTTTCACTTGTCAAAAATCAGTTTCATGTGCCGTCCTGCTTTCTGCTCATCTGGCTTTGTTAGCTCCTTTTAAAGTTGATACCAAGCCTCAAAACTACAGATCACAATGGACGTGTTGGTGAGATTGTACCTGCTTATGTCAATAATGACTTTGATCTGTTGTCTTCAGGCATTACCTAAATGTTTACTGTATAATTTCCTCCTAAATGAGGACACGAAGTGTGCAACAGTCTAGATGCTAGGCAGTGCTTCGCACAGATAACCACTGACCTTATAATATACTGGTAACTCTTTGTGTTCAGCTCCCTCCCTCTATAAATGTGCTTCCTTACTAGCTTGCACTGAGTGTAATCTCTAAGCAAGGAGTTGGAACTGTGTTGTACTGCACACTTGCTTTCAGCAATAGAGGAAATGTTGAAAGGCACCTATTGATTGCATGCAAAGTGTATGACTACAATTTCCGTATTTTAGTCTAGGGTCTAAATTCTTTTTATTAGTTCTTTAGCAGATCAATAAGTGCTATGGAAGTCTGATAAAAAAAAATAAATAATTAAGAACCTTACATGCAACAATTATTACATTTCTAAGCAGTCCATGGTGCTGCCTGTTGATCACTCAATTTTCACCTTCAGTTACCAGAGTGTATGTGTTCCACAGGCCCTGCAGAACATATAAGCCATTTCTGCCATGAGTCAAGTACTCATGAGAAAGGTCAGTTATGTGCACTAAGTTAGAAGAATACAATATTTATTCCCCTACTCCAATTATGACTCCTTTTCCCCTTAACATCTATTCTTTCCGTCTGAAAGAAGTATGAGTTTATTCGGTGCTTAAAATAAGACCTTCATCCTTTTCTCCGTGAGACTGGTACTATGTATACATACACATACAAAATAAAACATAGTTCAGACAAAATTACTCACAATATGGAAGATTCATACTCAAAGGCTGAAAGTGCTTTTTTATGTCCCCTACTTCAATAAATATTGCAATGACAAACTCAAAAGAAAGCCTGTAGCATATTATTCACAATTATTATTCAGATTTTTCTTGTTTGTATACACACTTACACACATACTTAATATAAAGAAACTGCTGAATAACAGTACATCTGTCAAAATAGGAAGATCCAACAGTTAATAAATTTATATTTACAGCAGGAATAATGTATAGTATCTTCCATCTTAAAATCAATTTTAGAAAGGGCTGCATCATACTATAAGAAGAATTATTTCTTACAAACTCTCATGTCTCTCGGGAAGTGTACCAAGTTATTCATTCTATAGTTAAACATCATCAGAACACTACAGGGTGGATTGTGTAGGATGCCTATACCCACATATTTGTAAAAATCCTCAGGAACTTCTTTCTCCTTTTACATTTCCTCTTTTTAAAGGCTTCAAAACCTCTCACAACTCAAGCACTTAATAATATGCGAGTTTCTCATAAGTTCCTTCAGCATCTGTAATATCATCAGGTGTGGGGTAAATGAATTAGAGCTTGCTGAAGAAAAGCAAATAGCTAGTACTGCAAGCTATGGCTAATTACATTTAATAAATTTCAGCCCTTTATGTTTTTTCTCCCTGAAAGAAATATCTGATTTGGAAAGCGAAGAACAATTTTAATAGCCCTCAGCCAGTTTAAAGGATTAATTTGACATGCGTCAGTATATATGCTACACACAACAGCTACAAAAAAGCACTTCTGGTTTACTGAAATGTGGGTTTTAAGTAAGGTTCACATAAAACTGATGTGACTGCTTACCCTCTCAAAAGACTTTCTGCAGCCACAGATTTGGATGGCTTTAATCATGTCTCAGGTAGAGTCTATAAGAAAATTCTGCCACTTATCTGGTTTCTCTCATCCTGAAAGACAGAGTATTTTAAGTTTTACAACAAGTACAGTTCTGCTACTTATGCAGCTCAGAGAGGATTTGAAATGTCTAAACTACACCAAAGGAGCAGGACCAACTGATGTTACATTCTTATTCTGGAAAGAGTGAAGGAAAAACAAAACAAAGCTCAAGAAAACCCACCAGTGAATTGAGTCAGTGGGGGAAAGCCTGCAGATCTTAATGATCACCAGTTTTAATGATCTAAAGAGTTTTCTGGTTTACTACCCAGACCCTGGGTAAATGTGCTGCTAGGTCTTTCCCTTCCTAAGTATCTCAGAGTGTGGTTACGGAGGCAAAAAGAGATGAAGGCAGAGTGACATAATGAATTGCCCTCTATAGAAGACATAGTAAATTGTAACACAAACCGGTATAGCAAATTAATAAGCTCGAACACAAGGCAAGGCACTCCAGAAGGAACAACATGGACTGCCCTTTGGGCGCAGCTGGACAAACAAGAAGCTTTAACAACTAGTTGTTATCAATAGGGTATTCAGCCCTCCCCTGGCATGACCTCTGCAGTTTAGCCAGTTCAGAAATATGAACAAGGAAAAAAAAAATAATTTTTTTTTGCATGTGCCAGTTTTTCATACTTTTAAGTCCTTGAGGTAGTTCACAATTGGTTTATGAGCGGGAGGAAGCAGAGAAGCCGGACTAGGAAAACTCCTGTTGACAGCTCCTAGGCTGTACAGCAGTTTACTTGCAGCTGCCACACTGCACCGGGGTGCACTTGCCGGTAACACCCCCAGGGGTGAGGAGTCAGGCATCAAGAATTAACTCCCTCCTCCTGCATTAGAGGTAGGTGCTTTTGAGTCCTGGCTGAAGTCAAAAGGAAGAGGGTGCAAGGAAGATCTGAAAGGCAACAGAGCTTGCTACAGATGGTTCTTAACCCCTTTTTTTTATAGGAGGCTCAGTGCCATTTGCTAGAACTCTCTCCTGCATAGCCTTGCTTCCACAATTGCTTCAATCTGAACAGCAAACATGCAGGGAAAAAGTATTACTACATAGAGAAACACAATAAACATTGAAAATATAATAATGCAATTACACAAGTTGACACTAGAAAACATTGAGGGGGTCTGGGGATGGGCAATGAAAATGATTAGAGGCACGGAAGGAGGCTTTAAAGACTAGGAAAATTTAGTTTCCAGAAGAGATGCGTACACAAGATCTGATATCATAAACCTGTGCAGAACAGTAAATTGTACAGAGAAGCTAAGTCAGACATTTCTCACAGAGTAAAGAAGAGACACAACAAAATTGGAAAGCAAAAATGCAAAACTGAGGGAAGCCAGTATTTTTGCACAATGCATGGCTAACTTGGGGACTTTGCTACAGGAGAAACTTGCAGCCAAGAGCTTAGTAGGACTCTGAGAGGATCAGATATTCAAATAAATAAATAGCCAGACAGTATTGGCTGTCTAGCTGTACCAGACATTATCAAGCCAGTTCCACAAGGGGACCCCCTTCCCCAGCTGCCTTTGCTTACTGCAAAATACTCTACAGGTAACTCAATCTTAAGACTAAAATGAGATTTTTAGCACTGAAAGCAAAAATGTCAGAAACAACACTATATATAAGAAACCAAAGGCTTTGTCTGTGTTTTATATTCATGTGCAAATAACCAATTAAAAGAAATATTCCAAACAGCTCTAGGAAACAGATCATACCCCATGATAAAGATGACAAGAAAAAGATTCCAGTGGTCCTAACAGAAAAGGCCCTTCCAAAGTCTGTATCTGGCACGATATTACCCCATAAGAACACAAATGTATAACAAGTGAATACATTCTTGCCTGCTTCTTAATTGTGAAATTTCATAATACAGCATTCTTCTTCCACGTCAATTTTGCAGTCATCACTTCCAGCCTATGAAAGTACTCTGTGTGTCATTGTTCTCCAGTTTGTCACTATAGAGTGACCAAAACATGGTGGGCTGTGTATGGATTTTTTGTTTGTTCTCCCCACCCCCCCACCCCCCANAAAAACAAAGATAATTTTTGCACAGAAATCCTCATAACCAATGCTTACAATGGTTAGTCACATCTGTCCACATTCCAGGGCAAGATTAGCTTTTACGCAGAAAGATGAAAAACAATGAACTTGTGTAGATTTCCTTTATGACGAAGTATAATTATAAAAATCATTACAGTTAAGGGAAAGAAGTAATTCGCTAGTATTTCTTTAGAGGTAACATCTTGTGTGCCCTGAAAAAAATAAGATTTCTCACTAAAATTTTAATAAGCCCTTGGGTTTTCTCTGAAATATTTAAGAATAGCTAGTAAGAAAACAATTGGAAAAGAACAGATGTTAAAACCTATGAGTATGTACACTTCCATATTTTAAAATAAAACATCTTGTACTAACTGCAATTGCATATTAGACCAAAAAAAAAAAAAGTCTGCTCCTACTTTTGTTTGCTCCTCCTGTACTTTGTAATAATGTACTGTTTAACTAGATGTTCCATACTGGAAAGCGTCAAGTGCTAATAAAAAAAAATCGTTCATGTAATTTGTTTTCCATCTTTCTAAAAAAAAAAAAGAAAAATTTAGCTTGTACTGCTTTATGGTTTTCACCATTCTAGTTTTTTTTAAAGCACAAATTATTTCTGGCTTTGTTTAGAATAAATTATGGATAGCATGTATAGGAAAAGGTACTTGGACTACTGACTGCAGTTGCGTATAGACTTTGAAGTTTTGATAGTTCTGGTAGCTGTGGCTATGTCACATGCTAGACTCAATATGCATGAAGCAAACATCTTCAGAAGGCAGCATGTAAATATAGTTTTCCTTACTAGCTACCAGTGATGCCAAACTTCTGTCAAAATCCCGTGTAAACTGAAGAGCAACTCCTTGAGGATTTTATTTATTTATTTAAATTACCATTTCATAATAGCAATGAGATGCCTCAGGTAACGAACTCATGAAAGATTACTGTACCACTCAGGTAGTTAAAGTAACACACCCTTCAGCTCATTCCCAACAATACCTCTGACATCAGGAGTATGTTTCAAAGGGATTAATGCCTGTTGTGCCTTATTGTTTAACTATACATTGACTATGGAGAATGTAAATACATAATATAATACTGGAATACTCAAAATTTCTTTTTGATCATAGAGCCCCATGGGTAACTACCACTTCCAGAACACCGTTATTTAGAATTTATTGAATCTCCTTAAATACCTACATTACACGGCTACATTACTGAATGCCTCAAAATAAGAAATGCTGACGTTACTTCCAAACTAACAGGGTGCCCAAGGCACAGTCTTGGAGGTGGCAGACAGGTTCCTTATTTCTCATCTGCTGCAAGAGAGAACCTGAATCTCAGCTCTCCCGATCCCTGCGTTTCTGTCTGCGATGAAAGCTGAAGGATGCCAGCAGCGCACAGGTACCAGTCTGGGCGCGTGAAGGCCAAGACCGCTGCTGGTGATACAGCTTCACTGCCCCGCGTACCCCCGGCCAAAGGCTCTGCCTGATCACCATGTGGCACTGGACAAACTACAGTCTCATCTCCTCTTTGGCACCAGTTAGATGGAAACAACCATTTTCTATTCAAACTGCTGGAAAACTGCCCGAGTCTAGCGATGTGAATTTGACGCTAGTTAGCTTAACAAAAGCAACTTCAGTAGTTCAACATACACCAAGTTTACTATGAGGGATTATCCAGAGCTGTGTAACCGATCGTTTAAAAAACAAAGCCCCCACCTCACTTGTTATGTAATTGCAAATTTGCATAGAGGTTGTACTACAGGCAATTTTTAACGTAATTTAAACTTTTTTATCACTAACTTCCACTACCAAATTCCCCCAAGTAATTTCTTAAACACATACAAACATATCTATACAAGTGTTCAAATCATCTTTACCTGATTTACTTAATTTTACAACACAGCATTAAAGAGCAATGCAGGTACCTAAACATAGGCATGTAGTGCTATTTTAGATGCCTGAGGGCATCCCACCATGGCTTTCAACTGCTGCTAAAGAAGGCATTAAGTTGTCTGTCACACCTGCTAGCCCTGACAGATGTCTCAGGTACCCAAAGCATCTAAAACGGCATTTGATGTCTATGTTTAGGCTTCCGAATCTTTTCCTTGGTGCCTAGAGAAAGTGCAAATGAGAAGGAGAATTGGTGTCCTGGAGTCTGTCATTTATCTCAAACAGAAGCACTACAGAAGCAGCAGAAGTGTGAAATCTTTACATTGTCTCACTAATGTATGTTTCCACTCTGTTCCCAGCAGATCAATCTGTGGCAAAATATACTGTATGTTGTGCATTATTATAAGCAAAACCTCTTGCAATGAGGAAAGCTAGTACAGATTTTTATGAGGCTAAATAGCATCTAACTTCCAAAAAATCAAATTGGCTTTACATGAGGCAGAAGGATGAAATGCCGCCCTTCAACCACAATTCAAGTGGAATCAGTCTCTTGTTCATTCCGCTTGCAATTTATTTGTTGCACAGCATGGGGAAAAAGTAAAGATTTTTTTCCCCTGCATTTCTTAAATATTGGTGTTCTGTGCAATATAAGGTGTTCTCTGCAATATAACACCATGTTGACATCTCTATCTGGACAATCCATAAAGAAGAATCAAAAGCAAGGTCATGGCAAAAAGTCTGAAAATACACTGTCCTAAATGTACTTTCATCTCAGCTACATGAAATCAATCAATTAGCGCATAATATTGTAGTAAATAATCTTGTTGCCATATATAGAGACTGTTTATTCTTCCTGGGTTCCTACTTTGACACTTTGTGGGGAGTTTAATATTCAGACTTGAATAGTCTTCTAAGCGTGGTCCCAAACAAAGCCGCATACTGTAAAAACAAATTGTCTGGACATAAATTAGGAAGAGTGAGCATTCAAGAAATGCAAATTGCACAAGCTTTCCTCTGAGCACATGGGGTAAAAAAGGAATTTTTAGCCATACGCAGGAAAGAGCACCTTCAATGGAGACTGGGCAACAGCCTTTTAGGCTCCCAGTTCCTTCCTCCATTCCCTGTCGCAAAACACGGATGTGGTCAATTGTAGCAGAGTTTACTACTACAGTTTCTCATGCCTCTTATTTTTTTGACCTGTAGGGTCAAGGGATTTCCGTCATTTTCTAAGCTAGGTTTAAACCATTATTACAAAAAAAAACAAAACGAAAAAAAAGTCTTTTTGAAAATCTCCAGTTAACCATAGCTCCTAGGGCTTTATTTCAAAGTCTTAAAACTGTGCCTCTTTCACATGTTTACTTCCATAGCCATATATTATAGCATTTTGCCATAAATGGTCTTAATAACAGTACCTTCTGATAAAATTAAAGCTATCATGGTTTTATACCAGTCACAGAAAACACCCAAAGGAATTCTGCAGAAAGGAAAATATTTTTAAATGACACCAGAAATGATTGCTTACCTCAGACACTTTCTCGGTCACGTGAATTTTCTCCAAGACAGTACAATAAATTGTACTTCAAATTGTTTATGAACAATTGACATTAATCTACAGAGTTTGGCAAGCAGTTAATCAAGCGCTATAATGAAACACTTAAAAATAACTCATTCAAGCCCTGAATCCCCAGACGTAATTGTACAACTCCATTTTCCTTTTTTGGTTTTACAGTTATTTCCAGGTATAAAAATATTTGGTATAGTATCAGTATCCCTTTAAGAATTTGGCATATACATTTACTATTACAAATAGCCAGTAAAGTAATTTATTTCAAAGAAACAAACTAATTTAGACATTTAACAACATGAGGAAAACAGACTGTGTCTGTTACGGAAAGGCAAATCGCAAGTTACTGGGAAATATGCAGCGGTTAGAAGTTACTCTGGACCTAACCCTCAGTCTTAACTATGAAGATGTTACACATCTGATTAACCCTCAGCACCCCAGTGGCTCTGCAGCAGCCAGTCCACCCAAGGGAGGATACGAAGAAGCCACTGAGAGCCACCAGCTCAGCTCTACTGCTACCACCAGCTTCCATGCCATGGAAGGAAATAGTCATAGAGTCTCTTTACTTGCAAAGATACTACGTTTCAAAGGCAGGAAGAGAAAATCAATACTGTGTATGGGAAAGGAAAAAAAAAAAAAAAAAAGAAATTGTTTTCATTAACAAAACTTGAAGGAATGCTAGGTCTTCAGCTAGCTAGGAAGGGAAATCCATGCACCATCTTGCCATCATACGCCACTCTCCTTTACAAAGCAGATAAGAAAACTGAAGCTCTTCATGTCCATGTCATGTCATGAAATCAGCAGGTTAAAAGAATACCCAGAGAAACAAAACAACTGTGGTTACCTAGAACATAAGACTCCAAAATGCCTCCAAGCAATTTCCCTAATTATTGTCTACATAATCACATGTTCCGCTGTTAAAGATAGAGGGAAAATGCACTTTTCCCATTAGACCACCTGCTTGAACTTAACTAAGCTGATTATTGTTATTGTGTTTAGATTGCAGCAGCATCTAAAATGAAAGATGCATATAATCCTTTAAGGTTGATAATCTGTCTAATAGTCATTTCATGGCTTATTTGAAACAACCTGATGTTAGCACAACAAATGAAATCTCTTGAACGCTCTCTGCATAAACAACAACAAAAACTGAAGAAGCCTTCATGTTAATTTAGGATTTTTTTTTTCTTTGGACCTGTTCCTCTCCCCATGAGCATATGTCCGAGATGCACATACTCTGACACACTGCAGCTTTTTCTTTTAAGTTGCTTATGAATCATAAAAAATACCCAATAACTAGAAAAAAACGTAGAAGACCCGCAGTCTGAAGTTCACTAATACAGCTCTGAGTGTGAACACACACCATTCCCGATTGGATTTTCACGTGACAGTGTTACAAATACTTCGTTTGTTGGAGGCAATACCGATTTAAGTAGCCAGGGTCTCTGATCAAGATGGTCCAATAACTTCTACTTATTTTAGCCAGAGAAAAATCCCACATCTAAACTGACAAACTCAAAAATACAATATATCAAACAAAGCTGTGCTTCCTTTTATTACATGTATAATACTACTATTAAACCTTTGCTTTTCTTACCTTCTCCTTCCGCCACAAAGTTTCAGAAATACTCAGCAAAATGACTTTTCCCTAACCATTTCCAGTTTTCACAAATCTTTCACTTTTACAACACAAACATCTTTAGGAAAAGCAGCCCAACTTTTTCTAAACTGAAAACCAAGAGTTTTTTGCTGGGGTGTTTTTTGGGTTTGGTTTTTTTTCGGTTGGGTGGGTGTTTGGTTTTGGTTTTTTGTTGTGTTTGGTTTGTGGGGGTGTTTTTTGTTGTTTTTTGTTTGTTTTGTTTTTTAAAGAATTAATGTTTGCCACTGCATGCCAATGCATGCCATCCATGTAACGATTTAAATTCTGTACCTACCAGTCCTGCTGTAATCATGATATTGTTTAAGTTCCTAATTTCCAATGTGATAGAAATCCTGGTTTAGACTACCTCTACTTTCCAACAGTACCTGCACAAACGCTAGAGTTTTATCAGCCCGGGTCAGATCTTGCCCCACAGCTTGGGAAGAGGACAGAGCATGGTAAGTCAAAGTGCTCTTTGAGTGACACGTACTCGAACAACAAGTCCCAGAACATCTCACGCTTCCGACATGGGTAGTGCGATACTGACTTGAGAAAACTGCTAACATAAGCTGACCTCCATCCACTTAAGGCTCCTAAATCAAACCCACTGCTTTAAATGTCGGAATGAAACCTGAAAGCACCAAGGGGAGATTCAGAAGTGACTGACACGCCTAATGTCCAACTGACATAATTCTGCAAGTTTTCCATACAGGTTTTCGCTTTTTTTGCATGACTTTCACCAATGGACGCTTAAAAGATATACTCAGTATGTTCTGATCACACACATAGACTAAAGAGCACCACATGGCCAGGCTCTAACAGCAACCTCCGAGTGTAAATATGAGTGGAGGTTAGAGCTCTCGATAAATGCAAAGGTATACGAGTTCGCTTTCATCATCCATGTTTCCCCTAGATCTATGAGAATGACCTCCAACACATGTAAATTAAACATCATCCCCATTCAACACATACTGAGCTAGATATCAGTATTCATTAATATGAATAATTCATAGTAAAAGACACAGGGATTTTTAAAATCTTATTTCCATGTAATGATTTAAATTCTGTACTAGACACCAAGTTCACACAAAAACATGCTGTTTATTAAGTAACTTGTATCACCAGCACTGCAAATTTTTGTAGCTTTCTGGAATTACCCAAAGTAAGAAACAGCTGATCAGCTTTACCATTACATTTTATATTCTTCATAAGGGTAATAAATTAAGGAAATGGTGCACCTATCTCTACTTGGATTCCAATTCTTACAACACTGACCTCGTATAATAGAATATTTTGCTGTAAATAATACGTTTAACTTCAATTCTAGTGGGTTTTTTTGGTTGTTTGTTTGGGTTGGGTTTTTTATCCACATTCAAGAGGACAATATTAAATAGGAAAGCTGTAATGAATTACAATCCAGATAGCTGAAGAAAGAAAATGAAGTGAACCATTACAGATTTTACACTCCTTTATTAAACTTTTTTTTTCTTTTATTTCAGGGGATATAAAATTCCCAGCAGCTGTTTTATGCGACACAGGAAGCTGCTTTTAAATGGTGTATTTTTTTTTGCCTGGCCAACTCTTCCAGCTTTCTGACTGACTCTTCATACCACCAAAACCTTAAGACAGATGATAACAAAGTGACAGTAGCTAACTTAGTAATAGTAACCGAGGTGTACATTTTCAACCAGGATAGACACAGTTAAGAGGAAGGCTACGTTGTAAAGAAAAATAATGTGCATAATTCAACAGCTATGCCATTCCACACACATATAATTAACAAGTCTTCAGCTCATTAGCAGGCTGTATAAAATACGTATAATATGCTGTGCAAAACTGATTGAGAATAAAAAGCTTCTCATGCATTAAAATAAATGATTTAAATTGTTTTGAAAGAGTGGTATCAGTAGCATTTAAGACTATGATTCCCAAACCTACTCATGGCTCCGTCTCCTTCAGACTGACACTTTCACCCTCCTGGTTTTCAACAGCTATCTTGCCATGCTAATTCTAGCATAATACGTTTGATCAGTGATTGCTGAGATTCTGCTACAACCCGGAGAGATGAATAGGACCAGGGGAGTACAAACGACTGCATCAGCTAGCTCTGTGTAAGCACCAATTCCCCACAGGAAGGATGTACACATATCACATCGCGTGCATATTTCAGTATCAATGTAGACAGGGTATTTTCGAGGGACAACACGTTTAGCACACATTAGCATCATCTCTTTACTTGCCTAGATATTAATTAGTAGACAGCACAATTTCAGTGTTCCTTCTTCAGACGCATGATAAAGGGCAGTGCTTTATTGCACCTGATGACACCAGCGCTTATGTGAGACCTTGAAACTATTAAAGCGTGTCTCAAGGGACAAAATAGTTACTCCTGAGCTGTAGTGACACCTCCTGGCAACAGACCGAGAAGGTCTTTTCCCACGTAAGAGAATGTTTTCTCCAGACAATTCTTGGGGGTTTCAGCCAAAAGGCAACAACCATGGAGCTCCCTCCAGCCTGGCTTCAAAGGCACACTGCCCAGAATACCAAGCAGAATCCTCTGATTTATAAGCACTACTGACATTTTAGAAATCGAGAGGCTAAGATACAGGAATATCAGTCTCTAAGATCTCTAGATTTATTGTAGCACACATTGGCCTTTCTTGAGTGGTTGGAAAAATAGCCGCAAAAGATAATCAACTAGCAGCTTAATTCATACCATGAATCTTGCAAAGTGTTTTCTCACTTGTCTGTGAAACCCTGTCTGTTTGCTAAAAGTTTATATCTTTGCCCTCCACAGATTCCTGACAAATATTGTAAGCATGATTTTGGTAAGAGAATATAAATAAGCACAGAAGAAACAATAGCTTCAGACTAGCTATAACCCAAACATAATGATAGATAGGAAAAGCATTTCTCCCTGCTTCAGAGTAGGTAACAAAGTCAGCGTAAATTATAAACTCCATACGAATCCAAAGATGACAATTATTTACATGCATTCTAAAATACATTAAATATCACAGCAGTAGAAGTTAAATAAATTATTTTTTATCTTTATAGCAATTTTGAACAGTGGACTTGGAGGCAGAGGGACACCCATCAACTTCAGGAAGCACCTCACATTTAGAAGTCCTGCAGAATTGACAACTCAAATATTTACCTTCAAGTGACAGTCAGACAGTGCGTGCATTCAATATGTTAAGTTTAGCTTGCTGAATAAAAGCAAATACGTGTTCAATGTTTTACACAGCAATCTGTGAGGTCGTGTCCCCCCCCAGTAGTACAACCACTACCCAGCATTTTGAAGGACTTGATTGCTCTCATTATAACATTTTGTTATGTCTTTTGTGCTGCCTTTATACAGCACCATTTTCTTTATACTTACGTAAGAATACAAAGCTGAATTTTTGCCTGTTTTCTTTTGTGTCTTTCTCTTCTCCCCCCCCCC
>VYZM01020685.1:877895-917406 GCA_013398915.1 Dromas ardeola
CGGATTCCCCGGGATGCGGCGGCCGCATCCCGGGGAATCCGGCAGCCGCCCCGGCCACCTCCCGCCCCGGCTCCAGCCGACACGGGGAATGCTCTTCAGCAATCAATAAAGAGGTCATTTCGCTTAGCTGCGGGGAAAGGCATCAAGCAGAGATGCTCCTCTGAAAAGTAAATCACTTTTCTCCTCCTTTGCATCCCGGCGAACTTTCCCGTTGCGGGCGGATACCGGCGCACGGCGGGTCCCGGCTCCGTCTTCGAGGGATCGCTCCCTGAGGTGTCGGGGGCGGGGGGGTTGGTGTTCGAGTTTATCAACAACGGCCCCATTTTTTCACTTTGGTGCGAACCAGAAATCGTTTGGTTTGGTTTGGTTTTGTGTCGTTGCAGGTTTCGCAACGATGACTTTTCAGAATACTCTCAGCCAACAGCAGAGATAAGTTGGCTTTAAATTTGAAACTTATTTATAAACTTAAGCTCATTTTTCGCTGCTTCTGTTTTGCCGCTATTGTTTGTTGAAGTCTCATATCTGGGGAGTTGCAACATAAGGGCTAGCCTGACTCTCTTTGTTTTACTATCATTTTCACGGAAGAAAAAAACAAACAAAAAAGCCACTAAATTGATGACTTGGGTAGTTCTAAACTGAGTTCAGAATCGAGATATTCCCTTTGGAAATAAATGGAAGGTAAAGCATATAGAAAAGAAAAATATTTTGCAGCTTATCTTCAAGCATAATCTATTAAGAATAACATCGCACCCTTCTCCAGGTACAGGTTCCTCTACAAATAAGGAAGGGGACTGCTAGAGAGGAAAGTGATACTTGTACGGGGATGAGGATGCTAATAATATATACTCATATTTTTTTCTGCTGGAAGTCCTCTAGTGACAATCATGTTTCTCAGATTCTGCAACAGCAGCTTGGCTACGAGCCATGAGCAGGGGGCCTGACTTTCTGGTATCTCCTCCGAAATCTCCTTCCTTTTCCACCGGTGGCCATGCAGGTCCAGCGCTGCAGCCCTTGTCATTCGCCATTCTGCTGAGCTCTGCCTGCCAGCCCAGAGCCTACCTGAGGGACAGCCTTTTCCACAGCCTTTCTCACACTGTTTGGGCACTCTTCCCTGTAAAAACATGTGCTCATTCAGTCTGTCACTGTGTTATTACTTGGGGGGGGGGGGGGGGGGGGGGGGGGGGAGAAGGGGATTTGCCTCAGCATTGTTGCTGCTTTAATTTTTCTTGGTGGCATCTTGCAAATTTCCAAACCGCATTTCTTCCTACTCTTCCAAACAACCTGAAGCGCTAAGGCTCCCTGTTTTGTCTCACTCTATTTTTAATTGGCAAGAAATTAAATTTAATTTCCCCAAATCAAGAGTGTTTTGCCCATGACAGTAACTGGTAAGCAATCTCCCTGTCTTTATCTCAACCCAGGAGATTTTCCATCTTATTTTCTCCCCTGTCCTGTTGAGGAGGGGAGTAAGAGAGTGGCTGGGTGGGTGGCTGGCAGTCAGAAAGGGTCAACCCACCGCAGGGGCTACAGTCATCAGAGAGGAAAGAGAACCCTGTTCAGAGCACATCAGTTTCAGCGCAGGCTGTACTATAAACTTCTGCATGTTCCGATCGTCCAGTGCTGTCAGAGAGGGATCCTTTTCTGTCCGTTCTGCCATCACCACCTGACTCCTGGCTGCCGTTCCTGCTGACTCTGCAGAAGACGTTGAGGGGACTGAGAAGGTATCTTCTGCTGAAATTCCCATTTGGCAACAAATCATTCACATTTCACTGCAGTGTAACGTTGTCTGAACAGAGCATCTCAGTAGACTGTAGTACCTTCAGTTTTCTGATTGCAATTCTTGTCTTAATGTACTGGAGCCAGGTCAGCTTGTGTTTTTGTATCCTATAGTCCCCTTTGCAGAATTACACCATGACTGCATGGGGGAGAAATCTCTTTTCACTGGCAATCACTATCTTTGCACTTCCCTTACTGTCCCATAAATGGTCTCAATTCAACATTCATTACTGGAAAATAGAATGCTCCCCCCTCTCCTGCTGCTTCTTGAGAATATCTCTGTTTCAAATTGTGAGCATGTGTCTGCCTTATAATATCAGTGACTAAATTGCCTGGAACTTATCCTTAGTTCCCTTTAAACAAAATTGTGGATAAAAGCTGGGTGAATTAATTTTTTCCATGCACCACATTCAACAAAATTGCAGTTTCCCCTAGTATCCTCAAATAGTTACGGATTTGCATTATCTTTGCCAAATAGTCTTTTAGGGTATTTTCAGGGTAAGATTCACAAATGCCCAGAGTCATTCATCAATCTTTCTGCTTCTAGTATCTTAAAGGCTAGGTAAATTTTGAAGCATGTAGGAGATCCAGGTCTAGTTCTGTTCTCTGCCTGAGTGAATTTGAATTCTCACTGTTGATGTACTAAGTTGTAAGTTATTTGGGGGTGTAAGATGAGGGAAGAGGAGATTATTTTCCTGCCAATACTATTTCAATATGTACAAATAACATTAACTGGAGTGGGAATTAGATCAGAGTCTTCTCTCAGGTGAGAACCAGGACACTAGAGTCCTGCTCATACTTCTCAATCAGCATTTATTTCCACATGGAGTTCAACCGGGCTCCAGCAAGAGAAGCTGCTTTGCAGCATCATGGATGACACTCGCCCTGGATACAGGAATGTGGATGCAAATCACTGGCAAGAAAGTGAACTAAGCCCACAGTGTTAAGGAGCTTTTAACTCTTGTGGTGATACTTCTGGTACCTTTCTTAGGGTTTGGATGGACAAAGAAATCAACTGTCCAAAGTAGGGAAACTTATTATCAGCTTTTCTCCACTCATCCTTGTGTTCGTTCTTTTCTTAGTTAGAAGTCACTGTAACAATGCCATAGCACTGCATAACTTTTTCCTTGCCCTTTCCATCTCCTAAAATAAAACTATTATCTGCTCTGATCTCAAGACCTGGGAAATGCCTCGTTCAGTTTATAGTAAGTTCAGTGTACACTAGAATGCTTCCTGGAAGCATCCATAGCTACTCATTTTCAGAGGTACTTACCACAGGATGAAGAAAACTGTGTCAGGTGACAGGAGAGCTTGTGTCATTTAACACAAAATGGTCCCTCCTGAATGTCAGCAAAGCAGGCAAGAGCCCCTCATGGGCTGTTCATCAGCAATGTGATTCCTCACCATTACATGTTTCTGAGCCAATGCCAATCTCTAGTTTACCAAAAAACTTTGTCACCACTGCTTGGAGGCAGATCCACACTGTGCTTGTTTTCAGAAGATGTAACAATAGCTTTTCTTTGAAGATATGCCCGTTCCTTCTTCAAGTGTTTTATTAGGGCTGCTGGAAGAGTGGATGATCCCCATCATCCTGGGATGCTGTTGTCCTCCCTCTTTCAGTTTGGAGTATTTTTGATGCCACTTGGTGAGCAAATTGCTCTTTTTCATGCTACACAGTCGCTCAGCAAGGTATTCCTGCCTGTCAGCTGTTAAAGACTCCAAGAGATAACGTTGTTTGTTTCACAGATCTCTTATTAACAGCTTGTTTTTGCTTACAGGACTCAGAGAACACATACTGTATAACACCAGCTCTCAGCTACATTTCTCTAGTGTAATATTTGTAATATTATCAGTATTTCTGGGGCTCATATTGCAGCTGGTCCCATGATTCAGCTGCAATTGAATTGGTTTGTGATCTAATAGCTCAATTGCAAATATAGCAGCTTTTTTTTTTTTTTTTTGCCTGTAGTGCATTCAAATCAAGAGTTTGTGAAGCAGTTAAGGTCATATGGTAGGTATCCTCTTGCTCCCTGGAATTCACAATTTTCTTAAGCACTGTAGGTGCTGCCGTTTTTCCCTTTTTCTTGGATAGTTATTGCAGTGCAATATGAAGTCCTTGGCTTTACCCCATGACTCTTAATCTCCTGGAAGCAGTGTTTTTTCTTTCTCTCTACTGCAGATACACTAGTTGAGGCTTTGTGTCTCTGTCCTTGTCCTGCCACCTGAATTCCTTTGCTCGGCACTGTTTATCTTTGCTGCACTGTGTGTTGTTTTTGATGTGATCTTTTTCCTGCAGAATTTAGCTGACCTTGTCTTTGCATTGCTTTAGAATCTATGTATTAGTCTTAATAATAATCCAAAGCAATCAAAACCTCCTCTACTTTAACCAGGAAACAGGTGTCCGACGGATGATCTAATCTCTAGCTAGAAAATTTTAGTATCTCCATACTTTTAAGTGGGGATGGCAGAATTCTTAGGTCTATAATTTAAATACCTATTCCCTCATTAGTTCTCCTTTTTGGTATCAGGAAATAAATACTCACATTCTTTTGAACTTTCTAGCTACACTCGCCATTTCAGTGTCTCAAATATCATTCCTTGTCACGGTGGAAAAATATTTACAGGGAACATATAAGTGAATCCCTAAATGCTCTGATATCATGCACAAACAATTCAATTCTTTTTACAGAATAATGCTTGGAAATTTCAGCTTTCATTTAAAAAAATCTGAACTGTGTAGTTCTTTGAGTTGCAACATTAACCCAAATATGTAAAGTATGCAGAAGACATAGTATCTGTAAAAAAGGGAATATAACAAAGTCTTGCAAGAAAACGGAATGGTCTGATTCTTTCCTAACGTACATTTTATTTACCTTTAACTACCATAATTTATCCTTAAGCAAAGTTGTCATGAAATATTATCCTGATTATACCAAACTCAGAGTCCTAGGGATTCAGGCTCAGTGAATGCACATGAAATTGCTTCAGGTTGCACAATACAACTAGACATTAATAGCAGAATTGTTTCCAAGCAGATAATGACACACAATGGCTTGTTATTCTTGTGATAATACTTCAGATTAAAAAAGGGTACGAAAGTGGAAGTCAGAATTTATTTCATATTCAGGGCATAAAATACCAGTAAAAGGGCAACTAACTATCTGTCTTGTTTTAAAAGACACTGCCACTTAATAATAATCCAGATAGTAAATGCTGATATATGACCAGTTTTACAATAAAATCTGCCTAGACATGAAGTTAGTTTAAGAGGTTGTTGCCAAAATTCCGCAGGATAGTGCAGAGATACCAGGAAAATTCCCAAATTCTCTATTCTCAAACCTTTAAAAGGAGAACATTCCATTACAGTAGACAAATCAGCTACCCTAGTGAACTAGACCCAAGAAAAAACATCTCTCAAAAGACAAGTTTAAAAAATAATTTGATGCATGTAAGAACTGAGAGATATTTAAAAGGTAACCAAACCTACAAACATGTTTTGTTCAATAATTGTTATTGCAAACCCAAACGAGCACATACATGAACTGATCCATGTCATCTAAATAAACCCATCAAACATCAGTATTATCTGATGAAAACCATGAAAGAAGTGTCAGCTAGGATCTCAGAACAAAGATATCCACCATGTTAGATGCAATACCTACACTTTGACAAGTTAGACGACAGAAACCCTGAATTAGAACTTGGATGCTAGCAGTATAGCTGGAGGCAGTTAGTTCTGCTCTAAGTGTACACAGAGATCGGAGAAAATAGCGGCAAATATATTTTAGGCTACATTATTAAAAGTTAGACTTTTCTGTGTCTGCATGTGGACTATTTTACACGTACAAAGCAAAGGGATAAATTCATAGAGAGAACTGTAGTTAGCAATAATCCCAGTACAGATTCTAGGCCTTGCACAAAGTTTTGACAGAAGCAGAAATTTGGGGTAGATTTTTGAAGATGAAAAGTACCTATTTCAATCTTCTTGCCTAGAGGAAGAGAGGAGAGAGTACAGAACTTTAAGACCAACCAGAAACAACCCATAATTAAAAAAATATCTCTTCTAGGTATGAAAGTTGTATCTACAAATATATGAGTACATCAGTGTCATAGATTGTAGTGCATCACAGGGATAGTCTGTCTACTTTTTATCAAACTTCTTGGCAGGATAAATTAGATTGTTTAGGACTCTGTTTTGCCATATATGCAGTGATAAACTGGCTTGTTTGGGTATCTCTAAGACACACTTTGGATATATATGTTTGCCGTCTTTTAAAGGTGTGATCTCGTCTTACATATTTTAGCCAGCTTTCTTTATCCCAGGATGAGTAACTTCGCATCTGCCTGTCTAAAAGCACTTCTTTAAGGCATTTCTACAGGCTATTTACATTATTTGTGTGTGGACATGCTGTCTTCATTGTTCCTGTTCTCCCAATCTTTGGTTCATCCATGAGTTTCGGTGGTAGGTATTTTATACATATATCTACACCTTTATAGAAAAAATAACATAATTGAAAACATAATTGTTGTGATTGTCATATTTGTGCACACTGAAAATTTCAGGTAAAAAATAGAAATGTCTGATTTTGGGCAAACTGGCTTTTTAATAGAAAACTCTCAGGAACTTTAATGATCTCTTGTTACTGTTTGCGTGCTACTTCTAGCATTTTTCTCCCAAACCAATTCATCCATAAACCCCTTAGTTTTCTTCTTCAGTTATGTGCTAAGGATATGCTCATCTTTTCTTTACTTGGGTTTGATGATCTGTACCTATTGTCAAAGGTGAGCCTTTGGACTTCCCTAGCTAACACATTTATCTGCAATATTCCCAGATTCTTCTCTTCTGTCTATACATTTAAATGCCCCTACTATTACATGCTGTCCTCTCTGATTTTTTTTTCTACCAACTTTATATCTCTTAGACTACAATCAGATTTTAGTGTTCCAGTCACACAAATGATTGGATATGTTTCAGTAACTTCAGTTGTACCCCCTTTACTGAGAATTTGTTTCAGAGTCTGCACAGACCAACAGCACAATCTGTTATACTTACCTGACATTTTAAAACAATCACAGTAAAAATAGCAACCACTATTTGTTTTAGTTATTATTATTATGAATGGTTCCCGAAAGTGGATATCCTATAGAGTAAAACAGAAATTAGGGAGAGATTATGATGTATAGTGTATGATATACAAGGTGGTAAAAATACCTTGTACAGTATGAATTTGAGCTCTATTTTCTGTACAGCGTTTGCATTAATGAAACACTTCCTTCTGGCAGAAATATTTTTTCACAATCTTTCAAAATCTGTCACAGTCCAACTGCTGTAAATGCAAGAGATACTTTAAAAAAGGTTGTCCATTTTCAAAAAGGGGACGATTCAACTGCTGGATGCGTTTTTACCACAAGCAAAGAATACTATCCAGTAAGAAAGAGTAAGGGTAGGGAATTAAGTCTGTAGAAGAAAAAAGTTGGGCAGACTTAAAAGGATCCAAAAGGAATGACATTCTTCATGCAAGAGAATGCAATGTGTATTATGTTACTTTCCCTTCTCTTGCATCAGAGAAATGCATGTATACCATAGCAACCAGCACGTTTCATAATTTTATAAAGCTTATATGTTAAATCATTAAACTAAAGATCACTTGCATGCTTTGAATTCATGAGCAGCGTTTTTCTTGTTCTTTTAAGCAATAGTTAATGAAATATTGATAAACAACTCATAAATGGTTAAATGTGTTCAATGCTTGAACTTTTACGTAGTTTCTTTCATGTTTTAAGATTTCTTTACTACTTTACTACTCTTGGAACACATGATTTTATGTGGCTTTTGCAAACAAAACAAAAAACCAAATGCAATTATGTCAAGACTTTGATTGCATAACATAGTTTATATTCCCACTTCCTCACCTCTAACCCTTCTAAGTGGACAATGGGGTTTTCTTTCTTGTTAAATAAATTATTGTCTGTGGAAACATTTCCTTGAACCTCTGGACAATTACATTCGATTATCTGTAATGCTGTATTTTCAAATTATGAAGGAATACTGGGGCTTGCTATTTTTTCACGCCATTATTCTTTAATGAAATCTAAAGTGACCAGTAACAGAGGTCAAATATTTGCAGATTTGCAAAAGATGGGATTAAGTTTCAATTAAGCATTACTTGTCCTGCCCTGAAAATTCAAATGCATTGTGTTTGTTGAAGTAATCGGAGTTAAATTAAAAATCTCAGCACACCCTCTAGGGAATAATAGAATCATAGAACGGTTTGGGTTGGAAGAGACCTTAAAGATCATCTAGTCCCAACCCCCTGCCCTGGGCAGGGACCCCTCCCGCTAGACCAGGCTGCTCCAAGACCCATCCAGCCTGGCCTTGAACACCTCCAGGGATGGGGCAGCCGCAGCTTCTCTGGGCAACCTGTTCCAGTGTCTCACCACCCTCACAGTAAAGAATTTCTTCCTAATATCTAATCTAAATCTCCCCTCTTTCAGTTTAAAACTGTTACCCCTTGACCTATCACTCCACTGCCTGATAAAGAGTCCCTCCCCATCTTTCCTGTAGGCCCCCTTTAAGTACTGAAAGGCCACTACAAGAACTCCCTGGAGCCTTCTCTTCTCCAGGCTGAACAACCCCAACTCTCTCAGCCTGTCCTCACAGCAGAGGGGCTCCAGCCCTCAGATCATCTTCGCAGCCTCCTCTGGACTCACTCCAACAGGTCCATGTCCTTCTTATGAATTCTTCTGAATTCAACTTTCCCAGACCTTACTTCAGGTAAAAGCTTGAGTGAGTATATATAGGTATTCAATATGAAGGAAGGACAAGAGTGCATGGTTTGCTACAATCTGGAACATCCTTTGTTACCAACTATCTTCAACCAAAGAGGTACTCATACAGGCACCATCTGCAAGAAGGCCCCATTTAATATGATTTGCCAGTGCAAATAAAAAGACGGAAACAATATGTGATATTACCAGACTTGAGTTGTACAATCAGGAGTAAAGAAGAGTAAACAGAAAGTCCCAGATCAGCACTAATGACAAAGAGATTTTTCAGGATAGTATTTATCCAGTCATCCTTGGGAGTGCTATCTATATACATATGGACCACTGAGACTGCCAGCCCAGCATGGCTCTGATCGGCACTACATTGGACACTGTCACTGGGAGACAGACAAACTCCAAATGGTTAGATAGTGTAGAATCCACATGAAAAACAGTTTTTTTGCTAGGAATGTCTGTGGAAAGTGATTTTCGAGAATTGTAATTTTGCTTTGAAAAGACGTTAAGGCATAGGAAATTTAGTAATATTTTCTGAAGTGAAGGATCACACAGATGGCATATTAAATTATTATACATATTACATATAATACATTATATTCATATGTATATTTACAACATCAGCAAACAATTTCTGATCAATCAGTAGGTTCAGTTTTCCTCACCGCAATATTTGATAAAGAATAACTGGTGGCAAACAAATAAGAAGATCTCACAATCTGTTCAAGCAATTTGCAAGCAGAAAGAAGGACTAAATTTGATTCATATATTTTTTACTGCAAATTCTTTCCCAAGCTACTCACAGGATTAATAGTAGCTACTCACAGGATTAATAGTAGCTTACAAAGTATTTAGTACCAGTACACAGAAATACCATAGACAATAAACTTCTGAGCTCCAGCTAAACTTCGCACATGATAACTGAATAACACTATAGACCATAGAATTGCTGCTTTGGAATGTATTGTACTAAGTAACCAGATTTCTGGGAGATTAATATTTTTGCGTGCATAGGGTGGTATTTATTTGAGCGCAAAAAGTAATTTCACATAAAAAAGACATGGAATATGAAATGATCTTCAGTTGTTATAATGAGTTTCCATTGATAAGGGTAACAGCAGCAAATCTCAGCCTGAGCTTGGACAACCAATTTGTGTGTTCGTTCTAGCCTGCAAAAAGGCTGAGACCTGCAAATCAAGGATTGATATTGAGAGTCTTCTCTTCTTCCCCAGGAGAGCTGTAGCTATATTTGAGATCTTGAGGCCTTGCCCTCAGTTAGCTTGCCTGAGAAATTATCCTTGGATTACCTTGGATCATTGATTCCACTAATGTATGGGCAGTAGACATTATCTACTGCCAGATTTAAGATTTAACTTACCAGTTACAAGTAAGTATGGGTCTTGCAAATGGTAATACAACAATCTTTAATGAGCAGCTAAAATTTCTGTTAAGCAGCAAACGTACATCACAATCCTCAAAGACAGACTGCTTATAACATTGGCTTTTCTGCTAAGTCTCTCTTTTAAAGCAGATGCATTCAAGTTTAACATCAGTTTTAAAATGCTGGATAAAAAAATAGTACCCTTAAAAGATCTATTTCTCCTTAACAGCTTTTTAAAATCTAGTATTGGCTCTATTAATTTGCACAAAAGATTTAAAAACAGCCTAGTGTAGGCTCTGCTTTTGTGTACTGTGGCAGAATGAATTATGAATGATTGCATCATTTACATTCTAAGTTTAGTTTTCAAGTACAGTTGATTTTGCTTAAATGAGAATCCTGTAGCTATTTAGTAATTAGGACTGATAGTTCTATGAAGTTCATAATTGGTCCCCAAACAGGTGTTTCCTTTCTTTTTGAAAAGATTAGGTATATTTTCACCCTGCTGCATAGAGCTCATGGAAATTTCCTGAATATAAAAGTATACAATATTCATAACAATTTTGTATTATAAAATCAAAATTATCCTTCACTTTAAATGCCTACTCTGCTAATGTGTTGAATTTGAACTTCACATCATTTGCAACAGTGCTGTGCACCCTCAACCATGAACAAAGTTAACAACAACTGAAATTTCTCAGTACAGATGGTCTGACAATATTTTGTGGGAGTGACTATAATGAGTGTAGCTATTTTAAATAATAATTATGGATAAGTTAGATATATAATGCTATTTTTCAGTATAGACTGTGTCCACCACATAGAGATAGATGTTTTTGGATGTATTGGAAGTAAACCTGTTACTGCCTATAAAAATCAGCTATCATTTACATTGACTGAGCGTCAGGAATCACACAATACTTGAAGGGGTCACCGTCTTGAAGTTTCTGTCAATTGTCTTAGCTCTATTATCTTAAGTTTGTGTCTCTACTTTGAAAATGGCAGCATCTGGCAATCATTTATCATATTTGATTGTTCTCCAATGATTTGAGCTCAAACAAGTTACCTTATCATCAGTGCAGGCAATTTTTATGTAAAGCACCGGTATTGACTACAAGAGATCTGATGGCAGTTTTAAAACCTTTCTGCATTAATAACCTTCTCACTGCATTTAAGCATCCTGTCTCTTAGATGCTGTGATGAATGTGACACTGCTATTATATGTCCTAAGTACCCACTTCTAATGGTGACAACACCTATTCTTCAAAATGGTAATTGCCTAATGCTATCTATCTTTGCAATTTATGACCACCTTGGGAAAAATACTCCTTTAGAATTACACAAGTATTTAGATAGAAATATGTAATTAACCAATTACCTTGTTGGAATTACTTTAGGGTAGCTACATATTACGGGATATTAAGGCCTTTGCTTGCAGTCAGATACCATAGTTAGCACCCATTTCATAATTTTCTTGGCAACTCGGAAGATGGCTGCCAAAGTCATGATCTGTGCAGATTCTCTTGGCAGGAAATGGAGGGGCTCAGTGAGCAAGACTGTGATTTGTTCCAGAGTGAAGCCAGACTGATCTACCAAGCATCTCTGGCATTGACCTACTCACAAGTGGGCCTGTTTCCCTCCTTTTGGTCTAGACCATCTAGACCAAAATGGCTCTGGGACACATACTGTCTCAGTAGTTGTCACAATACAGCTGTGTTTCTTAGTTTCTGTTGTTAGAGTATTAATAATATCAATTCACTGCAATGAATGTTGAGATGTGGAATCTCATAGAGGAAGAGAGAGTAGGTGCGATGAAAATCTCAGAGAATTAGCCACTAGAGCTAAAACAGCTAAAAACCACAGGCCGTTTTTTCCTCAATAAGGGCTAAAATTTGATGAAAACAAAAGTCACTTCACAAGAATGAAACTCATCTTATCTGGTCTTTGCAAAGCAGTTTTTGAACAGGTATAAAACTCAGACCAAGTCAGTACAACACTGCACCATCTCAGAATTTAAATGAATAAGAGAATTTAGCATAATCATTGGATTATATTTCATTATTGACACTTTTTAATTGGAGAATAATAGTTTCAGAAAAAAAAAAAAGTAGGAGGCAGTTACTTTCTGTGAAAAAATCAGATTTTTGTTATTAAATTGACGGTTCTTTTTCCACTTGTTTTATCTGGAAAAAATTGAGGGCTTTAGATTAAAAAAAAAATAGATTTCCAATGAAAAATCAAATTTTGGTTTGTTGAAGACAATTTAAGAGTCACACGTGGCTTCCTCTAAAATCCATCACAGTCCCCAGAGAGGCTCCGATAAATGGTTAAACTCCATCTATCTGTGCTCGGCCTTGACTGCCACACTGCGTTTCTCCCATACATTTTTTCTCTGTTTGTGACCAATTATTAACTAAATTGTCTTCTTTCCAGTTCAGGGGCTACCATTTGGTCCTTCAAGGTGCTAAGCACTGCCAGTTCTATTTGAAGTCCAAAGATAAGCACTGCCAGTTCTATTTGAAGTCCAAAGAACCTACAACAGAGACCACTATCCAGGGGATGTTCACTTCCCTGCATTATCACCCCAAGCAAATGACGGTAGAGACAATCCTCTCTGCTCCCAACACCACACAGTTTCCTTGGACATGAAAAAGTGCACCCATTCAAGGCCTTGCTCAAGGCTGCACTATCTGGCTGGCATCCCTCAGACCTGTATTCCCAGCATGCTACTGACTAAAGAGAATAATTAAACATCACATTTTACACAATTACAATTGATTTTCCCCTAAAAAATTCCATGGAGAAATGTTCTTAACAAGGTGTAAAAATTTATTAGATATCCACCATAAAAAAAACCCCACAAAACACAACAAACAACTGCATTCTGCTGTGCCTTGTTCCTCTTTCTGCTATTCAAATGTATGACAAGTCTTTTGTCACTGATTTTAAAAATGAGGGACGTCAATAACAATTATTTATCATGCAACTATGCAGGATACTAAGAATTATATGTTCACCTGAATTTATAAATGTACCAAGATTTATTTAAAATTTCCTCTAGGCAGATTCATGACCATGTATTTTATTATCATAAATGACAAGATGCTTGGAAATAGAACATACCTAATGAAGTACTGACTGACAGATCTAAAGGAAAAGCCAAGGATTTGAGAAAGGACAGAAAGTTTGAAATGTTTGAATTTAGTTATAATTAAGCCCCAACTTCTTTTGGTGCTAAATTGCTCACCAGTGCCATTCTGTTCAATGTCCCAGCGGAGCCAAATAGGAATGCTGTTGACTTGATAATTCCCTGATCAAAGAATAAATGCAGTAAGAATGGTGTTTGTGGCACAAATGTCTTATAGTTCCCAATATGATAAATAATTTATTGAGACAGTACAGAAAGAGTTTGTAACATTTTGATGGGGCAGAAGGAAGCGATTTTATTTACTCATGTTTTGTGCGTTGTTGGGAGATAAAGAAAAAGAGGGAAAACTCCAGGTTTCAAAAGTTATCAACAAGCCTTCAGTCCCTTTACAACAGATCTCATTGCTATTGCAGAGCTGGCAGATGAGGATACCCTCCCAGTCTGTACAGGGCAAACTGTGTCAGACTCCAAATTCCCTGGAAGAAACACACGTACAAAGACTGGGAGCAATGCTGCCCAACCCATCTGCAAGAGGAACAACTCAGTTGTACCAAACATTCAAGTCATAATATTTGAGAAGCAAATATTCTGGAAGACTTGATCTGAGAGGACATACACAGTGATACAATAGAAATGTCACTTCAAAACTGAGTGTGAATACTTTGCAGGATTCCTTGGATTTAGTATCACAACGTGACACTACATCCCCTCCTCCACTTTCCAAATCATGAAAACACTACTATTAAACACACGCAAAGTCTTAAAGGATTACTGAGAATTTTAACTAAGATTTCAGCATGTGGTCCTATGAGGATTTATTATGTAAATGAGTGGATATGAGCAAAATTAATTAGATGTTTCATGTATTTTATAAGAAAGAAGAAAACTGCTTTTCCATTTTCAGAAAAAAACAGGTGGTAACCAGTTTACAACACAAGTGTGTCCATACATAATAGCAACAAAAGAACCTGTATCAGCCCAGACAGTCATTCTCTATTTCCTTATACTATTTGTGAAGGGAAAGCAATGTGACAGGCAAGGCTGCAAGCAGAGGAATTGCCCACAAGATGTTTTACAAATTGCAGCAGAAAAAGCTTTTGAAAGGGAAGCAAAATACAGGAGAGCAGAAACAATTCAATATGCAGCACTCTAAATTCAGAAGTGCCAGCAGGCGATGTGCAGTTCCTCTGAGTTTTGAAAAACACGTTTGTCAGGTTTAATTATTTATTTACTTCACAGAATAAATTCTTCCAAAGCAGAACTGCTTAGCACAGCTTCTAAAGACAACTGAGCCTCGTACTGATACCTTTATGTATGTCTAATGAAGAAACTGAAAATATATTGCATTACAGAGATGAAGGGCACTCAAATTCAAAGAAGGTGCTCTCCTTTGTGATTTCAGCCTATGTATCCCTCTGTAACCTGGGACCAGGTGTCCAAACCTTCAGTAGGTACATCCGCCATCCAGCTGCAGGAAACAGTCTTCACCGTATACCACCCTCTTGTCACAGCTTCCCCAGTGGCCTGCCTTGCAGAAGCCATGTCAGAGCAGAGCTCTCCAAGTGGAGGATGGGCATTCTCTCTCCCCCAGCGTGCAGAAACTATGTAGAGACATATTATCCCACCAGCTTTCACAACAGTGAAAGGGGAAGGTCGTATTCTGTATTTTTCATATAGGTTGCTGGTCTCTGAAAGCCATGAGGAGGAATGCATTTCACAATACATGTAGCAAGTAAACTGGGATGCACTGAACCTGGGGCCCTCATCTGCTAATAATATATACTATTAAAGTATATTTAATATATACTATTAAAGCATCTTGAAGTTTCTGACAAGTTCTGTGCTCTGTAGAAAATAATTATACAAATGATGTAGCTGTTATTAGACAGCTTTGATTAGCTGCAAGTGCCAGAGAATTGAAAGTTTTAGCAGAAGATTTTGTTCACTTGAATTAACCAAGAAATTAACTATTTTAACCTAAGGATCTGGTCATTTTTAATGATTGTATTCTTCGGCTTAATAACTCCTTGCCAATGTAAGCAAATGGGTCAGAAACTAGTCTTCTCTACTTCTGCCATTTGCTGCTGTTTCCCAGTGCCCTACAGAGTTGTGGCTGCCTTGCTAATGCCTCTGCCTCGCTAATGGGTTTTCCAGGGGCTTTTCTTGCGCAGCCTCTCTTTATGACACTGCAAAGTTTGCATTTGACAGCTCTGTGTGAGTGTCCGTGTCCTGGCATCTGAAGTACACACCGTGCATCTACCAAGTGCGCTCTTCATGCTGATGGAGATAAGCCGCTGGCTGGTGATTTTGATTTCTCATCTCTCCATGTTGGTTAAAAGTAAATTTATCTGGAATCAGAATCTTTTACATACATTTGCTTTTTAGGGTGTCTGATTTTACACTTTGGGTAGCTCCAACTCTCACAGCCATATGTTAGCACTAAGACTGCACCAGAGTTTAAAACTCTCACTCTTGTTTTAGTGCTATATCGCTTTCATTTTTTCATATTTTGCTACATTTCTCTTTTCTGCTACAAATACCTTTCCTATTTTACTGTGATTCCTCTTGAATTCTTGGTTAGCTAGTACAAGTGCTATGGTATGTTGTCTTCCAATGTGACTATTTTGCCTAGTATCTGAGCGTGAAGGATTTTGTTTTGGCATCAGTGATTTTAATTTGCTGGACTGCCCTTTTTGGCTGGTTTTGTGCGTCTTCCTACACAAATTGACCTAATGGTTGATACTGCTATAGTGTCTATGACTTTTCTTCCAACAGGGAAAAGAATAGACTTCAGTCTCTTAGAAGTTTGGGCCCACAATTTCTAGAGTTGAAGCACTCCTGCTCTGGGCAAAAGAAACATTGGCTTTTCTTTAATTTAATGAAAATTTCATGTGTAATAGAACTAGCCCTCCCTCCCCCATTTAGGGCTTGGAGATAAGCACTCAGGATGGGGTCTGAACACACGCTACAGAGAGCTCAGAAAATAGACGGATCTCTATTATGGATATGCAGTTAGCTGGACGTGCTTCCTTTCTGAGTTTTCAGATTGCGTTCATCCCCAGCTGTCAGACCTTTTGTCTCTTTTGGGAAGAAAAGTCAAAACTGCTGAGAAACTGTCAAGCCCTGCATACAACTATACCCTCTATTCACCTGAATTCAAGCACTTGTGACGTTCTCCCACTGGGGAGATGTGTATACTGGTCAGAAAATCCATTTAAACAACAAAACACCACATACATTAGCAGTGGGAATAAAGCATATAATCACAGGTTCCTGAAACTGGCAAGCATTATATGTGCTTGCCTAGTGTACTTACACCTTGCCAGCTTGATGGCAACATAGACAAAGCTGACTTCTTCAGGCACATTCAAACAAGCCTCATGTTTTAGTTTGGTTCCCTGATACCCTTTTTCCTGCAATCAGTAAATCTTTTTCCTTCATCCACAGTCAAGTCTTTTGTTAGTCTCTGTCATGGGCTTTTTCCATTATGGGACAAAGCAAGTTTTGTAGGTCCACAGCCACAGCAAAGATAGCAAAATTAATAGTTTTGGTATTACCCTTTAACTCAAGTCTTTGCAAAGAGATGGCTATCATGAGCTATTATTTTCTTTCCTGTGGGTATTGCAGACATTTCACTACTAAGCTAACTGTACTCTGTATACAGTCCATAATAAGGTCAACATGCCCAGCCTCATAAATTCTCACAGGATGACTCCCAATCTGTTGAAATCCTTTTACAATCCATAACATGTCCTTTCTCAGTTTCATGTTTGGACAAGTCCATGAACGTATATAGGGACAAGTCAAAGCTTTTCACTTTCCTTTGTCTACTAAGAGAGCCCTAGCACCGCCTTGGTTTTAACACCAAAGGATGCAGATTGGGCCTGGATCACGCATCTACGAGAGGAAGACTCCTTGCCATGTCCTGCTCATGGATAGCCAACTGACTTGGGGCAACTGTATGTCTTACGTGTTCCTATGGCTTCAGTTTCAATTATAATTTCAATATAGGACCCAACACAATGGTACTTTTAAAAAGTGATGGTGAAAAACCAGCCAAAAATAATAAAACAGAGGGAGTGAAAAGAATGGGTTCGAACACTTGACTCGCAACTAATAGGATTCTTCACCCATCGTATCTAGAGTAATTATATTTTAAATGCATGGGGAATCGAGGAAAGAATTTTTTCACCTGACATGACACATGATGCGGTAGGTGCTTCAATGCTTTTTCTATAAGCTACACGCATCTGAGATCTCCCACAGATATTCTACAAATCATTCCTTAGTCTACTTAACCTTCATTAGTGCTGTCATGATCCTTCCAGAAAGGAGAAGCGATACAAGAAAATAGTTTAATCTTCATTTTATGAATGAATTTAGTTGTAGAATCTTTTATCAGATAAGAATACCTTCTTGTGAAGAGCATTGCTATGCAGTTCTGGCACCAAAAAATACTGTGCTGCATTTCTTTATTTAATTAGTGATTCTCTGTGAATCAGTACACTGGCTTTTTTTATACTGGAAAATTAGTTAAAAACCCTGTGAAAGGTAGCAACTTTAGCATCTGTTTATGAATAACACTATAGAAATATTGGGTTTTTTAATAACTTTTAATAGGAAGGTTTAGAACTTTATAGCGTGATTAGCGTAGCAGATACTGATCTAACTGACTCCAAATGCAAATCTAGAATTATTCTATGATTGCCATAAATTACATCAGATGTATACAGACATAAATGAGAACAGAATCAGTTTATTGTGTCTCACTGGAATAACAGGAATATTACCAGTGCCATATTTCTCAACCTTGCTTCATTTGAACAATAGAACTGTCCAAAGTTTGTTCTTACTTCTCTCTTCCTTCTTTGTTTCATTATTTTCAAGCATTTGTTCAGCTCTTCTCTACAAATCTTTGTAGATCCTTGCTATCTGTCAGCTCCTGACTGTAGTGTATCCCTTGGGCATTTAAATGGAAGAAATGATACCAATTTCTAGTAGGTAGAAGTCAGTATAACATTTTGTCTAGCTACATATGTACACATATAGAAAACTCTTCCATATTCCAGATGTTAAAGCATATGGGGAAAAAGATCCGGTGAATTGGAACCTTTTCATATAATTATCCTGTGAAAAGCTCTCTAGCTGTCTACTTCACTGAGAATTTTCTAGCTTTCTGACTGTAGAATGGGTTGTCATTCACAGATGTGTCTACACCTGCAAACCTAGTGCCTAACATTACGTTTCTGATACTAAGAAAGAACAAGTTGGGAAATAAGCTGTGTGCCATATACTGCATCTTACCCTGCTGATGGGTAGACAACATATGTAGGGAATTCCCATTCAGAAAACAGATCGAAAAGAAAATTGCTTGTGCTCTATTTTTGAAGTAACATGATGTTTTGAAGATTAAAATCTTATCTGATCCGCAAGATTTTTCTGATGTTCTAGAAAATATCAGGTAAAACATTACTTGTTGAGGTATAACTTTTCTGTCTAGTTTCAGCAGCACTATTAATTCAGGTCCCTACCTGATGTTTTGCTAATAATAATAATAATTATTATTATTATTATTATTAATATTATTAATAACAGCAACAATTTTACACACTCCTGCAAGCGTAGCTGTCCAGATTACCAAAATGGCAAAACCCGTCTAATCTTTAGAAAATTAGAAAGATTATGTTAGAATTTTTCTTTAGTACTTGCTAGAGAAATCTGCTGTACAGTCTTTCTCCTGGACATTACTGTTCTGGACCTTCATATAGTTCATGCTATTGTTTTCTGCAGTGAGACTTTAGAGGTCCATGAGAGCCATGTTATCAAAATTGATACAGGCAGCTTTCAAATTTTGATTCTTATATAAAGTTTGTCAGATAGCTTGAGTTCTTCCATTCCTGCAATTACCTCTTCATCACTGTGTCCTTTTCCTACTCTACCTAAAGTGAGATTTCACTGAAAATGGTGTTTTGAAATATAGGGAATGATCTTGCTATTTCTTTTGAATACCATCATTACTGGAATTCATTTTCAAAAAAAGAACCAACACAAAACTTGCCAAGACCCATGTCATAATGCTGCCTTCCCCCCAGTTAACAGAAAGCCATGCCATTGATTCATTTATTATATCCTTGCCTAGCAGACAGTGTACAGAATTGGCTGCTCTTTTTGTCTCTCCAAACCAGTCTTTTCTGGGCAGCTTCCTTTCTCCTTTTCTGAAATTAAGTCTTTCCTTGCGAATGGTGCCTGACTGACAGCCTTGAAAGCTCAATTTTTCTTTATATAGGTAGAGCAAATTCACAGTCAAAGTTTGTAGTGCGAGATTGCCCGTAGGGACCGCCGCACCATGCCCACACTGGTTCAGCAGAGCTCTCCACTTTGGATCAGGCATTAGTTAAGTTTGCGAGTAACTTTTTCTCTGATGAATCTGACAGCTGAAATGCAACTTGTATAAATCCTATTAATTTTTGTGATATGACACCAATATCCCAGGAACCATGTTGAAACTACTAGTCTATTTCACATAGAGTCGGGGATGGATTTTTCGTTGGGGATGGATTTTTCTCTGTTACCCTTAAAATCCTTTCAATCTGAGCCCTATCTTTGGCATATTATGTCTATGTGAGTAATCCTTCTGGAACAGGAGTAACACCATTTAACATCTCTTTGTTCTAGGCGACCAAAAAAACACATTCCTACTCTATTTTGACAATCTTCTCACTGTATTATATCACAAATCCGTGCATCTATGCACCCATAGCAATTCTGGGCTCATATGGATTTCATTTTCTTGTCTCTCCTCAAAGGCTGTTAGACAGCCAGAAGTTCTTTTTAGACCCCAGGCAGAACTGAGTTCATAAAACAAGCGTCACGTCCCCTTTAAAACTGGTGTTTTTCAGGTGCTTCTGTGTGCACTAGAGGCCCTAGATTTAATTTATCTCTTTGGCGAACTGCACAACCAGCCCTTTCCAAAGAGTAAAGGCACCTACAAGATTCAGTAAAAATAAATGAAAATCAGACATCCAAATCTGACCTCAGTAGCAAGCCAAAGCAGAAAAGCTTGGGCAAAAAAAGAGCCGAAGACAAGAGGAACTGTGCTAAAACTCTTCTTCACCAGGCCACAGAAAGAGATATTAGAAACTTTTATTGTATGCTGTTAGCAATGAACTAAATAATGCTACACATGACTGTTTCCTACCTGCTCCCGCAGCCTCTACGCAGGAGGGGCTGGGCAGCTCCTGCGGCCCCTGGGCCTGGTCCGCAGCCTGCAGCTGCAGACGGTGGGAAATTGTGTGCCAAAGCGGGTTTACAGAGTTCACCAAATCCTTATGTAAAAATCTATAGAACAGAAGAAGATCCATTACTAAATATAATGAACTGCATTATCTTATAAACTGCACAGGGAGGAATTTAAATCTCATTTTTCCGTATCCAGCTCTTCATTACCATTTTGGGAAGAGTTAGGAGCTACAGCTTTCCTTCTGCCTGTTGTTTTTTAATCGTCTCATTCTCAAATCACTCACTGTAGCATAAAAGTGCCATAAACCTAATACTGTGAAGTTTTATGTCCTTGCAGTAACAAATCCTAAAAGCAGAAGGCACACTTGTTGCTTATGCGTCCCTTTTCTTGAGCTGCTTCCCAAGCCTGTTCCCCTATTCCTAGCTGCATGCCAGCCCTCTTCATCTTCCTACTGAGAAACTCAGCACAAGGTGGGGGCAGATGAGTGCAAAATTCAACTATATTGCAAAGCAAACACTTTTATTGCAGCAACAGGTACGGAAAAAGCAATTTTAAAACTGACTATCAGTTCCATTTATTCATTCAGTTTTGGGTTAAGATGGGGCTTTATGAGCTAAGTAGCCCAAATTAGGCTACAGAGACATCTTAAACAGCATGGAGATTTTAAGGTGTTATATGCATCCAGGGTTGTTTGAACCCCTTGGGTTGAGAACAATTACTGCAGAATGCTATTAATTTTGTAGTGTGCTTTATGCTGAACTGTAGGTGTCATAAAAAAGAAATTGAGACGAAGAGCATACTTTATTTTGGCATGCACAATGGAAGGCAAAGCAGCTCCCTTGGGCTGACAGTATAACTGGGGTGTACTTACTCTAAAAGCAGCTGATTATAACTGCTCCATATAAAGGCTGCAAAGGTATCTCCTCAAATTTACTTATTTGCTCTTCTTTCTCCTGCTATAACCACATCCCCACAGCATCCTCAGCCCTACAAAGCTGCAACACCAAGCCCAGATGGTCATGATACTCCAAGTGCTATTCACACAAGAATCATCATAGTCACAGTGCTTCTTTCAGCTACCGGATGGCAGCTCAAAACCCACCTCATAACTGCTACTGGATTTCATGAGGGAAATCACTTGTTAGTTTGATTCTGTCCCATTCTAGAATTTCTATTCTTCCCCATAAGTATATCAGAATATGCTGTGGGGAAAAAACCATCAGTATCACCCCTGAAAAACAGAATATGGAGCAGACCAGAAAAAGCTGTATCATGAAACATTTCACAGAACATTAAGCTCAGTGCAGAACTTTGCACTGATTGGCAAGCAATGTTCTGAAGCCAATACAAGAAATAGCATGGTACTGCAGTTTCTGTGTAGTTAAACATTGCATGCGGAGGTAACAAGCCAACCTCATGTAACTTCTCCATCGAGACAAGCCCAAAGGACAGCAGCAAGGAGTACAAAATAGTACATAGATACAGTAGGGGAAGAGGAAGCTGCAGTCTCTTATCACATCAAGTTATACAAAATCCTGTTATTTAGCAGGAATCAAGACAGAATTTAGGCTGTCAGACCTGGTGGTCAGAAAGGAGAAAGTAGTACTAGATCCTTCAGAAGGTACTTGGGAAACAACTACCTTAAAGTTTTCCTAAAGGACTATTATCCTAGATGCAAAGTGCCAACTTTTAAAGGAAACACTAACTTTTAAAGGAAAAATAGATACCTCCTGCAAAGTGATGACAAAATCTACCACAGTCCTTTCCCCAGCACTGTTTTCACTCTGGCCATACAATATTCTGTCTCCCTAAAGTGATCCTGCATTGTCAGTTGGGTACATTCTCTCCCAAGTTACTGTGAGGTGCTGCTGCCTGGTATCACTTTAATTTCAAAATCAGTTGCATTTTAGTACCAAGGAAACAAAGAGCATCACCTTAGCTTACTTCGGGAGGGGCAAAAAAGCCTACGAATGCACTGCATTTTCCCTAATTTTTCTAAACATAATTTTCTTCTCCCCCACTGCCCCCCCTCCCCCCAAAATATAATTGAGACTTAATTCCTAATGTATAAAGAATATGGTAATGGTCACACCTGAGCGTATTTTAATAAGCCAATTAAGTCACTGTGCAGTCTTTATGGCTGTATTTGAGAGGCGATTACTAATTTATTGACCTTTTCTGTTGCTAGAAAGTCTTTAGGTTGATCATGATTTCCATTAACTTGTCAATTAACTTTCCTCAAAAATCTCGTCTGTAATTTAAGAAAAGCGCCCTATATCTTGATGACAAACTTCCCGGAGAATACTTAAGATTCCATATTCAAAACATGAGCTGGGTGGAGCATCATTGCTACTCTGAATGAATTAATTTAAATCAGGAAGATGAGCTAAAGAGGCTACTGGGTGGTTTCTGTTAGAAAGAAATGAAAATAAGCGAAATTAAGTGAACAATAGACACCGTCAAATTTTTTCCTTTATGAGCTGCATAAAGCTTGTCCAAGGCCTTATTCCTAAGAGGAAAACAGGATACTGTAAAGTTTATTGGCTTGCTGTAGAGTTTAAAGTTATTTTATCTTATGACAGTTGTAAAACATAACTCCAGAGGGAGTAAAAAGGTAAATAAAGAGTTTGGATTTAAATCCTTCACTGTTTTCTTTGCCTTTATGCTTTGACTCTAGAGCAACTGGCTTGGCAATTCCACCTCCCTTGCTTATCTCCTAAAATACTTCTAGTTCAAATATCCAAACATATGAGCTAGGCATTCACTTCTCACAGTCATTGTGGGAGTTGAACTCAGAAGTATCTGGTGGAATCAAGCACAAGCATATGTTAAAGCAGCAACATAGAAAACAGAAAATATTTGATTTTATTTACCTAGCTCTGCTCCAAATGGCACACAGCAAAAATCTAAGCAGATTATCTTCAGAATATTAGAAAAGTTATGAGTTCTTGAGATCCCAATATAGGTTGCTGTTCATCGTTTTTTCCTTGTACTCTACACATACCCATGCCCCAAGAAAGAAAAGAATGACGCAGTCAAAATTAGAACAGGAATTATCGAACATCTGTTGATCATAAAAACTAAACAAAAACATCTCTCCAATTAACTTCATAATGCTGGAACACAGCTGCCCACTCCTTTTTAAATTTCTTTTCATTCATAAATATCCATCTTTTTTTTTTTAAATAAGCAGGTAGAAGCAGCATAGCATACAAATCTATACTTTCTCCTCTGTGCTCTTTGCCACATGTTTGATCAATGCTATTTTATACTGCCTTCTCTAAGTACTGTATTAATTAATTAGTTAGAAAAAACCCCACCTTTTCTTCCCTCCTGTATTTTTTAGACTCCTAATAAAAATATAACAGAACAGAGAACAAGGTACTACAATTGCATTTTCATGTCTTTTCTGTAACAGACATCCCATTCTTCTCTTGCATCCCACTACTAACAGTTCGTGTGAGCATAAAGGAATGGTGTACATTTCTCTGTTTGTCAAAGGAGCTCCATTTACATTTCCATGGTGACATACACAGCTCTGTTCTTTGTTACTGAGGAGTAAAACGTGCAGGAACTCTGCCACATACTAGAAATGCCAGTACATGCAATTTTAATTGCAAAAAGTCCTTCTCCCCTTTAATTCTATTATTTCTGTCTTGCTGACTTGCCAACTCTCTTGGCATTACCGGCTGTTTCACAACACCCAACTTCTAACTGAGAGGGCAGGAAGCACAGCCTTCTCCTAGGCAGTTGGTACAGGTCCAAATCCCGCCATCCACAGTTTTTACTAAATTCTTGTTCTCACACAATTCCCATTAACTGATGTGAGAATTTTGACTGCATAAACATGGAGTCAGGTTCTTCAGATCTAGCCCAGTCTCTGTAAAGTGTAGAGTTCCAGTTCTTTTCAATAGGCCTGTATAAATGAGCAGGAACCACTGCACCTGAGTGCAGCCTGCAGAATCAGGCTTCAACAGTTCAATCAGTGCCTTCCTCCAGAAAGAAAATTTTCCATCCTTTGACCTGACATGTTCGATTATGCCGGCCCATGGAGTGGAAATGGGAGAGACATTGCAAATACGGAATCTATTTCTGCCTCTCAGTAATAAATCATCATATTTCTCCGTTGAGGCAGTAAGATGTATGGACAATAAAATGTTGTTGACTTGACTTTTCATGGCTCACTCAAGTTACAGACTACAGAAAAAATAACGGGACAGATTCTCACCTGGCAGAGCCAGCACAGATCCAGAAAAGAACCCAGCCCATTCTTTTTAAAGTCATGGTCATTCTTTTCAATATCACTTTTCTTCCTCCTTGTAAGGCAAATGCAATAGTCCCTTTCTCTAATAATGCCCCATCACTTCCCTGCAGTTTCAGAGGGAGTGAAACCTGACTCCTGTTGCCAGCCTTACAAATCAAACCAATCACGTGCACATTTTAAAGCATGTTTTGTAAAAATGCCCCAGGGCAAACGCACAAAGAATGTAAAATACTGTAAAATAAATATTTAAAAAGCTAAATAAGACAAATGGGTTTTTCATTTTGACCTAAAAATAGAAAGCATTTTGAAGTTGTAAAACATAAAAGAATCACGTTGCATGGTTGTGGAGACCAGTGAATAAATGGGTAGGGTCCATTAGGTACTGTCCATACATGTGGACGAGCTAAAAGCCTTTTAGAAGCTGAAAAATGTCTCTTGATTAAGCGTTCAAAAGACAGAACCAAGAGATGCAAACCCTTGTAAGCTGGGATCAAACTTTAAAGTCAAACCTATTATTACAGCAGGTCAATTAGGTTCTTTTCAAACCAGGCTAATACAATAGAAAAAAATTTTCATCTGTGAAGCTATTTTCAGGACCTGATAAGGCTATGCTCAAAGGTAACATCAAAGGTTGGATGTCAGAATATTCACAAATAAAAGAAACCTAGACACAATCAAATCAAGATTAAAGTTTCAGCAACTACTTTGAAAAAAAGTCTTCTGCTTTAGAGACTGAAATACAGCATTATTTAAAAAAAAAAAAAAAAAAAAAAAAAAAGAATTGCCACAGCCAATGCATAAGTCTTTTCCTCTCTTCGCTGTCCCTGAAGAATTGCCTCTTGTCCCACAGTCTCTTCTGGGGTGGGGTTCTCTCTCCCCTTTCCAGTTGTTTTTTTTTTTACAAATTATGTTAATCCCATGGTGTCCTAGCTACATTGCTAGTAAAAATAGTAAAAATGCAGATATAACCTGGGATATTAGAGATAATGCAGATATTACATATAATATTGGATTTTAAGGAAAATGTACCAACATTCTTCCCTCTGGAGCTCTGTGACCAGTGGAGAAGAGATCAGACACCTTCTTAAAGCACAGTTTATCATAGCAATAGTACCCAAGCACTTAGGGAAAAACGCCATTAAAAAACAACAAGGATTTTATATTTGCCTTTTCCTTAGCTTGCTTAAACCACGTGAATCTAGCAAAGAGGCAAAATCATCAAAATGAGTAGTCTTGAGATTATCCCTTACTGTTTTGCAAGTAATTGTAAAGAAGCAGTTATCAGTTATTTTGAACCATTCTTTTCCTTGCTGCTTGCTTTTTTCTGAAAGCAAAACTTTTAGCAGACTTACTATTGACATACGTGTTTTTTTTAATGATAGCGTGTTTTGATGCAGGTGACCTTATAGGACTTTTTTTTTCACTCCCCCCTCCGCCCCCGGCTTCTGTTTGCTGTACGATTATTTAATATTTATTTCCAGTGCATTCTGCTACTACTGGAATAGGAACTTGTCCCTTTCCTACTTTCAAAAGTAGCCCAATCTAGGAACTCCTAGAAACTCTGCCCCTTTATTCCTTTTATTTATTTCATGTATATCACAGTAGCTTTTAATGCAAGGGCATTTGCTAAAAAGGGACACTCCCCTATGATAACATACTGGGAGTCAGCCGTAGGTGACAGGCAACAAATCAACACCCAGAGACCGTCTCATGCTGTTGCTGGACGTTGTGATTGCAGGAGCCAGAATAATGGCTTTTGCCATGGAAACTCCCACAGCGCCCACCTCTTGACACCACACAGGAACGAAACTTATTCGAATCCACCACTGTTCTCACCTTTTGCTCAAGCTGTAATTCAGCTGTGCATTAGTTCTTGCATCCATCTCGTATTCCCACTCCTGCCTGTTCAGCCCCTGACTCCTGGTTGCTGCTTCTGCCTCTGGATTACTCCTGTGATTCCTGTGTCTAACCTTATATGCAACCTTAGAGTTGCTAAATCTCTACAGAAAGTGAGCTGGTCCCAAAGCTGGCACTTTCATAAAAATCACAAACGGTGCTGAAAAGCTTCACTCTTTTTGTGATATTTCCACCACAATTTTCACTGTCATTCAAAATATATTAACAAAGCTCTTTACCATAGAATTTTAACTGCACAATCTCTGAAAAATATCTACCACTATTACGAAATTTCCTTTCTTGCTGAATATGAAAAAGGTCAAAAATGTCGATCTTCCCATGAATTAAAAATTCTAGAAGAATGTTCTAGAGAAATGTCAAATAATTTTGTAGAAACAGTTCATCTTAATAATGCTTTCATTTCATTACTGTTTTGATCTCACTTTTAATTGACTATATTCTATTAAACAAAGAAAAAATTAAATGCCTTGCATTTGTTTTTAAAGCTAAATTCTGCTATTACCATAAAAATAATTGATAAAGCAAATAGATTACTCTGAAATGCTCCAGTAAAATGAAATCTGCATTTTCCAGTCAGATCTGCTCCATCACGTTTTTCTTTTTTTACCAGTTTTAATTTTGATCAGGCTTAGCACTGTGCCAGAATTCAGAGATACCTGATGGATGTTCTCAATTATATCCAATACCTGTGGCTACAACAGGCCATGCTGACAGTCAGGAATAATCAGCATTTAAAAATGCCTGGATGTAGGAAAGAAATCCATTACACCTTCTCAAGCAGTTTCAGGATGGATGATTCTTCTTATACTCCCTTATTGTGGGGATCCTCAAGTGTCTGCTTAAATAGGAGTCATGCAAAGCCACCTTTATATTGGATATTGCAGATATAAGCCTTCTATATGGACATGAATAGACTAAATATTGCAGTACCTTAGATTTTATGACTTGGCAAGACGCTAAGTAGAGTGGAAAGCTGTAAAAATAAAAACCTTCAGCTCCACTAAGCTGAAAACTGATATCTAAGATATCAGAAATATAGCTGCTGGTTCACGTAACTAAAAAACTCATCCTCCCAAAGGGTTCTTCCCCCTCCCCACACCAACTTGACTAAAGCTGATATGATGCCAAGGGAGATGACTGCTAGACATGAGGGTTATCAGTTCGCTGAAGTGACTCAGGTCTACATCTTTTAATCAAACCTAGATTTTTCAGTCTCTAATTTCTTCCAGAAAAGATTCTGAACAGAAGGTCACAGCCTCAGGCCCACTCAAGGTAGGAGAGAAATAATGATTTTAAGGAAAGCACTTCTGGAGGGATTTATCAAGGGTAGCAATTATTCTCATGATGTGAGGCATGCCTGTCCTCAGCAGTTTGCAATGGTAGAGGGGTTTCTGAATATCCAGTCACTGTTGTGGCTGAAGGTTAAACCTGGTCAAGGATATTTGCTAGGTTATATTTTCACTAGAACGATTTCTGAAGTTGGGTATGAAATGTGTGGCCTGGAAAAAATAGCAGGAAAGACCCAAATAGTAAATAGCTTGGGTGGCTGAGACACTCAGATGAGACCCAGACTCTGCTTTGGATTATGTAGAACAGGGATAATATTCCAGGTAAATACCCTAATCAGCCACATGGGACAGCTGCCAATCTTTTACTTTATAAATATTTATTAGTTCAGAGAAAGAAGGATGGACGCAATAGCTTGGTGATTAGAGCAGGGGAATGAAATCAAACTCCAGCCAAAACCTGGTCTCAGACTTTTTTTTCTCCAATCAGAACTAAATGCAAACCGTGATGTGAAGTAGAACTGCTTCAGCTAAAGATTAATCAGAACTAGAGCAAAACTAAAACATGTACATGTCTGACTGTGCCAGGAATGGACATGACACTTGGTCTTGCTTGAGTCCCCTATGCATTGCAACACAGAGCCAGACAGAAAATCAGCTAGGGACAAAGCCAGGATAGTTGAATTCCCTGTCTGCAAATGGACATACACTGGGAATGACAGAAGCCAGCAGATGTAGGGCCCGATAGGCCTTGGTACAGGCTAGCAGTCTATTTCTGTTACTATAAACTAGGTCTGAGTGATTTGTCCTACTTTGGGCCGCAGACAACTCGGGATGTAAGGAGTCATAACACTGTCTTACACTCTCCTTTGCTATTCTGTCTGCTATGCCAAGTAGGAATTTAATAGAAATAAAGAACTAGCATAAGTTTTGAAAGTGTCCCATGTGAAAACTTGCTTTAAAAAAGAAGAAAGAAAAAAGATTAGCACTTTCATTACTGAGGTAATGCAAGTTCCATATAATCTATAAAGTTTTTAACCAAGAGACGAAAGAAATATTCAAGGCCATTTTTTGGTATCAGAAAATTAGAAAATGTGATGCCACCTCTAGAAAACCTGTAACAGCAATTGTCAGAACAGTTTATTGTGTACAACAATTTTAAATGAGACTGTAATATTATTCAAGCCATAATGGGAAGAGAGCATCTAACATCAGATAGTTGACAGCAGCAGAAATAACAAAAAGCAGAGTCAAAGGAGCATTACTGATACAGTACTTTTTAAGAGGAATTCTATAGGATTTAGATTCTGTTTTCTTATATACATGTAAGATAGGATAATTCCAGTTGGATAATGAATATGTCCTTCCAATTGAAAAGTCAATATTTAACATTCATTGTGTTCTGGTTTGTAGGACGTGTTCCGTTCAGATAATAGTGATTTAAATCAAATTAGCTCCAGAAATGTATGGAAGAAACATTGAATATGTGCCATGAATAAAAAGCACATATTTTACAACACTAGACTTATAACAACACTCCTATCAGCAGACTTAAGATCAGTATATTGTCTCCCTGTACTCCCTGTGTCTATCTTAAAAAAGGCAGCATAAGATTCCTTTGCAGTAACCCAGAAAAGCCTTTTTTTGGTCTACCTCGCAAACATTTTGAAGACTACAATTTGATAGTTCCAGGCTACTTTAATGCTTTGTCAACATGATGGAGTTTGCATTCGTTAATTGACAATAATTTAGCAAATGTTTAATCTCACATTTCTCCCATTGTCCCTTCTTAGACCGTGGACAACAGTGGCTTCATATTTTTATTTTGTAAAGTTAAAAATTAAGTGAAATTAACTGATTGGAGTTATGATTATTAGGACTCTATAATACCGTAGAGTCCAATTCTGCTGTTGCCCATGTGTAGCTTTTACATTGGATTTAGACCAACAGAACAAAACGTTTTATTGCTGAGGCAATGAAGGCATGTTAATTGAGATCAGTAACACCATATCGGGCAGGAAAATATTATTTCTGTTTTACGCATGAGGAAACAGACATGGACAGACAAGGACATTCATTGAGTTGGTCTCAGTTCCATTCCAGGTGTTTTAAAACCAAGAAAATTAGCCTGAAGTTCTTTCAGGCAATACATGCAGTTTAGATATCTATTACTGATTTTATGCAACTATCCCTCACCTCGCTTTTTTTGTTGGATATCTCGTATTAAAGCACAGACACATTTGATCAACATGTACTCATGTCAAATGTTTTTGTGATTTTTTTTAATAAGTAAAATTGTGCCTTTAAAATAAATAGAAGATCCTCTTTCCTCTGTATTTGAATGTTCTTTTTAATGGAAACATGAAGAGCTTTGACCTCACAGAACAGAGGAGGAAAGAGAGAAGGCAATGGTAAGGTATACAATTGAAGTTTTACCCAATGCTTTTGAGAATAACAGCACAATATTGAATTAAGTGTCTAAAATAAGAGTTAGAAATATATCTTTGAATGGATGGAAGGAGGCTTACAGACACAATGAAGGAGAGTTTGTAAAATGGCTGTATTAGATGCTTTCTTTTCTTTTTGTTAATAAGAGAGTTAAAATAAGTAAGTGACGTATGGCATCATACATTATCCTTGCTAATGTTTCAGTGCTATTACTCCAGCTGGTATAAATCATTCACTGTCCTTATACACACTTCAACCATGAACGCAATAACCTGGTGGATCACTAAAAATAATTAAAATGTAAGGGGCTGACTAATTTGGGATATTCCTGTATGCTATCTTGGGTAGCTTGAAAAATCTTTCACTGTGCTCAAAGACAGAAATGGAATATCAGATTGTATAAGCTATGTAGGAGAAGATTTCATTAAGTTTTGGATGAAGAAGTGCTCCCCTAACCTATAACTACAGTATCACTAACTGATAGGAAAGGTAACGACAATCCTTACTGATCCTGAAAGTCAGTTACACACTTCAATGAACGCAACCTTGGAAATACATAAAATGGTGCTAGAAATTACCTTTTGAGGTCAACTAAGCCAACTGCTTCTGTAAGGCAAGATGACTTAGACCTTAAGTACTGCTGACAAATTCTTCCCCAGCCTTTTCTTGGAAGCTCCAGTGCTGGAGATGTCAGCCCTAGGACCATCTACTCTAGTGCGGAAGGTATTTCACACATGCATCACTAGCAATTATGCCAGGTATTGGCGTGGACATTTTGAATTCCTGGTAAAGTCATTATCTTCTTTCTTCTCCACAAAAAAATAGGGGTGTCTGGTGCACCACTATATCCCATCCATATGACTATTAATTTTTACCTAAATACTCCTGTTCTTCTCTACCCAGCTACCAGTAGCAGACCTGATCCCAGATGGCTCAACTGCTTCCTCCCCATCATATGATGTACATTCTCAAAGCTGGTATCACAGAAGAATACTACTAATGATGTGTCTGAATTTCTACTGTTTTGCAGATGATTTTTCAAAACTTTGTTGAGAGCACTGAGTTCTTTAAGAGATGCGCAAGAAGCCTCTACGATACTGGTTCTTACTCTCTGCCTCTTGTATGCTGAGCTGAACTGCTGAGAGCAGGCTCTGTGCTTGAAAAGCTTTGTTAATAAAAAGCCTGTTTAATTTCTCCTATTTGTCAATCTCCATTCCTCTGAGAAGTTGAATCAAAGAAGAAAACAACCTGGAAACAGTATAGTGCTAAACCCAAGTAATCATGAACAGAGTACACGAACTGTACAAGAACTCGGGCATTTCCTTGGGAAATCATATATATATATATATATATGTATATATGTATATATGTATATATGTATATATGTATATATATAAAAAGTGGGAGGATTTTCTCCTGGAAAAGATGACATAAAAACTATAAATAAGGTATTTGCACACTGAAACACTGAAATGGAAGAAAGAGCTTTAGTAATAAGTACTGTAATAAGTACAGTAATAATACAGTAATAAGTACTGTATATATTTAATAGGGGAAAAAAAAAATGAAGGGCAGAAAGCTGCTGTGTTCGGCCTGAAAGCTCTTTTGGCAACCAGAAATTCTTGACTGTACTTTACCCACTAGGTTTATAGGAATACGAAGACGTGTATCTGTAAGTATCCCAAAGATAATTATGCAAAACCTGAACTGCTTTTCAAGATCTGTGAAGACTGGAAAGTATATCTGGGTATTTTCTGCATGCCAGTGACACCACAAACGATGTATATGAATAATGTTACCTTTGTATTATGACCACAAAAGGCATTCAGCAGTTGCAATAATAATTCCTCAGACAAATGGCATTAGCTAAATAATAACAGAATAGAAAATACAGAAATAGAAAAAATATTTGATAAACCAGTCCAAATCCCAAGTGAAGAGGGAAAGATCACAGATACCTGAATCATGAAAAAGAATTTTGTTAATTGATTGGCTGCACGCTACCAGTTAAGAAGTTTGAACTCTATGAATGGATGCAAAATGAGACAATCTGTGTAATTTTACCCAGATTGCACCAGATTTACATCACTGAACTCTCATGAATTCAAGGCAATCATCCTCAAATGAAGTAACATGGCACATGAAGCCCTCCCTTGTGTATTAGTTTTGCCCAAATATTTTCTGCTTTATGGTATATTTGTATTGCAAGAGTGAGAGCTGATTTCATCAACCAAGGAGTCAGTGTCTACCTGTCATCGGCTGAAGTATATGGTACATTCATATTGCAGGTGTGAGAAGTGATTCCATCAACCTGGGAGACAATCCTTACCTGTCATCGGCTGATGTATATGGCTAGCTCTGTACTTGCTGCAATAAATTTGTTGGTGCCCATGACATTGCCAGACAGTGGTTGCATTCTGGTTACTCCTCACTGCGGCTATACCTTCCTAAACCCTGGAGAAACCCAGATAACTTTTACAGTAGTACTTATCTGCATCAGACCTAAGCTGAACTCACTTATGACATAGGGATAAATTAAACTCACTAGCTTCAGAGAATTACTTCTGAGTTTTTCCAATGAGCAATCAGATCTGGGAACTAAGACTTACCGATAAAATCAAATATATGAAGCTGCTGCAAAAGCTATTTCACTGCCACCTTCTCAACTGCCAGTGAAATAAAAGGAACGGTATAGATTGGATTAAAACTCACTACATTTAGTCAGACTAGCCAAGCTTTCTTAATTCTAAAAGTAATTGCAGGTATATTCTAGCAAGCTAGGAGCTGACCTTGAGTGAAAAGAAATATTCAGCAGAAGGTTGATAAGCCCTAGGAATGGATGCAGAGTACTTAAGGCAAACCACCAAAAGAGAGTGAAGTAGTCCAATCTTTTTTTTCGCAGAAATACAGAGAGGTGAATCTTAATTTCATGGAAAAAAAAGCAATACATATCAGTATGGACACTGTGTGCTTGACAGTACATTGAACCAAAGGAATGAAGGGAAAGGAACGGCAAGCAGGAATCCCATACAGCTGAAGGAGGAGACATAATGGAGACAACCAGAAGGGTGAGACAAGGACCTGGGAGGGGGCTTTGGCTGGCTCTGAGAACTGTCTTCATGCAGGGTCATTGATTTAAAAGCACCACTGAGCCCTGGGCAGCTGGTAAATACCACAGTAAAAGCAAGGAAAGGGAGAGAAAACTTCAGGGAAAAAATGCGAAGGAAAAAAAGTAGTATATTACTGTGATGAAGATTAACTAACAAACCCAATTCTAATGTATGGCCCATTTTGCAAGGAAAATTAACATAATGTGATAAACTGAGGAGATTCAACAAATCATTAAACCTTTGTAAGTGTGGATGTTCCAAAGCATCAGCATAAATTTCAAAATCACCCATAATGAAAAGTCTTAATGAGCGAAGAATCAAATCAGGAGTCAGCTTAGGCCATTAGGTAGCAAATCAGAATGAATAGCTGGTTGGTGATAGAAAACCCAAATGGCATGAACTGAAAAGCATGCTGGAGGAATAACAGTTTAAAATCAAAAGGGTGAAAAAAGCAGTAGCCAAAGCAGTTCAGACAAACAGGGGAGGACCATTAAATTTGGGTAGACAGATCTCCACAGAGAGCATACATCACTAGGAGTATCTTTTTTAGCTGGAACATACAGTGCTAATTTCTTTGCACTTGGAACAAGGATAGAGAATTCAATTAAATTGCCTGAAAATTGGATGTGTCTTTAGTAGTGCTTCCAGGATGTTACCATTATTTCATGTTCCTCAGCTGACAACATTGCAGGTGTCAGACATTATGGGAGTGCTCAGAAGAAATCACTTTTTTGTTTGAATAATGGTAAAAAACAAGCCTCAAGATTAAGTATCCACTTCATCATTTGGATTTGAAAAAAAATCAATCACTTTGTCCTGGACCTGTGGCCACTTCCAACAGCAGAGGGCTCTCTGTGGCAGACAGCCTGGCTGGGACTGGTGCCCTGGAGCACCAACAACCTTCACCACTGGTGACTGTAGACCCCAAAGTAAGTTGGTTAATCACAAATATTTCTGAGATGGATGAAACATTGCACTGATGTAACATTTTTCACACAGACTCCACTGAAAGGCCCCGCCAGAGAGAAAAAGGATCAAACCTGCTATCGTATTGCAAGAAGGAATATCAGTCTACTGTGGTCTATCCAGATAATGGGATGCATTCCCTTCCAACAGATACAATACATATTTTCCACATCAAGTGAGCTACATTTGGATCAGGTGCTGCACTAGATAATGCAGGTCCATAAAACTATTTCAAAAGTGCATGTATTTTGAAAAAGAAACAGTAAATATTTTGGTTTAGGAATTTTCCAAAACTTTATATTTCTTTAATTTTGATATGTTCAGAGCTGAAGAAGGAGTCCTTACAAAGCTAAAGTGAGAGCTTGTCATTGATCATCAACAAAACGAAAACCAGCAGGAGCAACTTCAGCTGCATAATTTTACTGGATAATTTTACTCATATAAGTAGTTACAGTTGATTGATTCAGGTTCATACTATTGAGAAATACATTCATAGTTGACTATAGTGATGCTGCAGTGGTGTCTTAACCAGGGCTTGCAGTGACTACAGAATTTTTGCTAAATAATACTCCCAGATTTGGGACAGTAAATGGACAGTTTTGTCCGTGCTTAGGTAGGTACATTGGGAATTACTAATAAAAGTAGTAAAAATCAATCTGTAATGCAACCTGACAGATTATCAACCATGATGTTTTGTTTCACATTTCTTTAAGTATATTTTTAAGTAGTACTTCTGTATCATAAATACTGCTGTTGTAACTGCATCTCTTGGAGTTGAATTAGATCTATGAATATCCTTTTCAGAGACATTCATAAGTTGTAAGAAGGCAATAGTTTGTAGGTTGTCTATTAAATATTTTATTTGTTTGTAGAATGGCATGAAGAAAAGTATCATTTAAGTTAGCCCTAAAAATGTCTACTCCCTTTCCTAAATATTGCTTCTATTTTTCACTTTGATCTACTATGAAAAAACAGCTTATTATAAATCAATCTAACCTTATATAAAAGGTCTACCAAAAAAAAGTACTATATGGGATAAGGGCAAGACTATAGATCCTTTCAGAAGTAGCATTTCAAAAGCCAAGTGCGGCTGGAAACAGACATTTTTTTGTAGTAAGTGTTGGTCTTTGGTAACAAAGCCTTGCTCCAGTGATAAAAGGCTCCCTAACAGTACTTTAATTGAAACTTTTTATCTGAATGTTGCCTGAACCTCTGCTAAATGCGACTTTCTTGCTTCAATTCAAATTTTCTTAATCTTCATTTTCACGTTGAATATTGGTACACTGTCTGCCTCATTATGCTAAAGAAAGATGAAGTGAGCTATTAACATGCTGAACAGCCTACGAGATGTTATGATATAGAATGTCATTCATTTTTATGAGTTGGCTGTCAGTGTGTGCTGCAATAAAGTTATAATTTCTCACTGACAATATGCGATGTCTGGAGTCACTGCACAATCCTTATTAAAATTTCAATAATTGTAAATCAAAGAAAAGCAAATACGACTTTTATGAAATGGTCGCTTCTGAAAGTCAAGGAGTACAAAGTGGTGGAATACAAAACCAGAACATTTTTCTTGTGCTGTTCCAAGTCATCATCATCATCCTACAGTTTTTCTTCTCTTGCACAAGGCAGGGTGTGCTTGGTAACATACACTGTTAAGTCCTCAGGAGCAGCGTGCTTATCTTGCTGGCGACAAGTGAAGTACCACTTGTTTGTTGCTCTTTACTGACTCTACCTTTATGTGGCTCTGAGTGTCATCAGAACATTTCTGGAAATGTTTATTGGAACAATTTATGATAGCTTTTCATCAGCAAAGGCAGGTGTCTTTGGAAGCAGTTATTTGGCTTGACAGTGAGAAAAGTTAGAAGAGATTTCAGACAGCTTACATACATACACTGGTGAGCAAGGGTTTCAAAGCCTGTTTTCTCATGACTTTCCACAGTTGTGGAAAATAGCAGTGATAGATTTACTGCAGAGTCTTTAAAGTGTTTAAAGTGTCTTGGACAGTATGCAGGGAAATGAATTCCAAATTAAGAGTAAATGTCTTCTATATACATATAGCTGTGTAATGGCTACATCTTTACTTCTACTGCTATTATTATTGTTTCAAACCAGAAATGTAAGAAGTCTCTATCCCCATCCAAAACATGGTGCTCTTTCATTTTGAGCTTGACATTACCCAGATGATCAGAAGTTAAAGTTGTTGTAAAGCAAGTCCTCAAAATAACAGCTTTTTGGAGCTATTAGATACAGACCAAAGTGTCCCAGTCACTGAATGCACAAGGTCATAGTATCAGGAATGTTTGCACTACACAAAGGTATGCCAATAGGCAAAAATATATTTAGATACTCCAATGTGTAACATCACTCCATTTCTATTACTTAGGCTATTCTTCATTATTCAAAAGTTAAGTCAAACGTATTTATTTCATGACTGCATCTGGCGTGTTTTCTAAATTGACTAACTCTACTAAAATTTACAGCATAACAGCAACACTCACATGTCAGATATGATATATATATATATCCTTCAGTGTCAAATTTCCAGTATATCGACATCTCAGATGTACTTCCTCAAGACAGAACAGTCAGCATGTGTTCATGCACAAACAAATGCAAAGCTCTGGTCAAATGCAAAACTCAGTCTCTGTTCTTGCACGGAAATACTTGTGCACAATTCAAGGAACTGCATTTGAAAAGGTGTCCCTTCACGACAGTAGCATACAAACTCAACAAATAATGCATGCTGGTTCTCCCAAACTTGATTTATTACCACAAGCGTCTTACCATTGCTGGAAAAATTTTATAGCCAGCAGCATAAGTCAAAGAACAGCTGTCCACGTCTATCAGAAAGCTCCCTGCTGGAAAAAAGTCACGATTGACCAACCTAGCCACGGGAAATAATCTCTACAATTGTTTCCTTAACATTGTCTCCTCATACACCGAGATTATCATATTGAGAGACGCTGGCCTACATACAAAGACAAGTGAGAAAGAGAGACACAGAACGTTATAGTGAGACAAGACTTTCACAGAAACATAAAGGAATGAGGTATACAACTCATGATGACCCAGTACCAGTGAAAAATATTCTATTTTAAAGATGTCAGCTGAAGACAATTGGTCTAATGAAGGATAACACAACTCCAGCAAGCAAGAATACTTCAGCTGATATAGTAATGTTTAAGATTTCTTTAGAAGGAAAAGTTTCAGTGGCAGTCGAAAGATCAAACATCTCTTGCCACCTAAAACAGCTGTGAAGCTAAACCTATGGTCTGATTTGCTTTGATATATTTGACAGATTATAATTTGAAACAAAATATGGGAAAGCCTACTCTAGCAAAGCAGTGGGTGAACAGACAACCTCTAATGCAGAATTATGTACTGGTGATTGTACTGACTGGCATTTTGATATCTAACTATGCAGAAGTTGCATAAATCATCCAAAACATCCGATACAGACTAGCAAATATTCTCATGATATCTGTTTATGCTGTGGAAAAAAGGTTTTGGACAAAATTTAGGAACCTTATTGTTTTTATGGTACTGTTTCTCAAAGCACTTTTCAAATAGATCTACTCATTTACTGTGACAAGACTTGGAATGACAGAAATACTAGTAATAATAAATTCTTTAAACCATTAAAAAGATCCAAAATCTTGTTCCTATATACTAGCATGTAATTATTTTATGGTCTGATATTTTGTGAATGGGCAAGGTTAGAAATACATGCTTCCATGTGGTACATACTTCAAAACATATAAGTGGAAATCCTGTAATCCCAGCTGTGTTATGGAATATACTAAGGGCATCAAACCCAGGTGTTAGTCAGGATATTCAGTTTAGGATCTGTCACAGTTCTGGGAAAGGGAAAGGTGTGTCTGTTTTAGATGTGTGGCATGCATAATTTGGCGGGGAAAATTACATATTTTCATATTGTGGTACGTACAGTTTCATGTTTATATCATCTGTATGGAAGTCTGAAATACTAGCCCTAGAAGCATCTAAGTCAGAGGGCAAAGTGAAGGGGAAAGATTTTATTTCAGGTGTCTGAACATTATGTCATGGCTATTCAAATTAAGGTATTTATACCTGGGAAACATATATATATATATATGCGCATTAATTTATTAATTTCACCAAAATTCTTCCTCTGCTGATGTCAAAATCAATCACAAAGTTGCAGCAGGTTTCAGTTTGTATAGGATAACTTATTTAACAGCAAAGTTCCTTGGGCATAACGCAGACATTTTACAGGCACTTTAGTAAAAGTTATCAATTAGTACAAGTACACTAAGATGCACACACCTAAACAGAAGAGAGGAAGTTTTGGCTTTGTAATTCTGCAGTTCTCTTATGCTTTCCCCTGTGCCTCTCTGTTTGCTACCTGCACAAGCCCTCTGCCAGCCAAAGGTTAGACACACCTGCAGTGAACACCTCAGCACCCAAGAGTGTGGCACTCTGTAATTCTTCCTTGTTTCGCAACCAATTTCCTAATAGTTTAATTGATCACAAATCTGTAAATGTCTGTACATCAAGGGTTAATACGTTTAAGGAAATCATGTCATGACCAGAATAAAAGCAAATCTAATATATTGGACTTACAGGGATACGTATCTTTTGTGACTCCTCAGTTCAGTAACAAATGAGTATTTTACAAGATATATCAGCATCATTAGTTTTGTCTCTTAACAGAGAACACTAAATCCTTGTGTGGTCCTTAGCATTTAAGCTATCAAGAAGAAATTGCATAAACAACTGCCAAATCTTTTAAGACTGAAGTACTTAGTATTCTTCCATTTAGCAGCAAGTTATGAAGTTTCATTTAAAAAGGGTAATTCTACCAATTAGCTCATCCTGCTCAAACACACACATACCATTGGGAAATATAAAAATGGTTTATTAAATCAAAAGATATGACTGCACTTCAACTAGCACACGGGCATTAGAGATCAAATATTCCCTATAGATTAATCCCCATGGCATCACAGGCTGATTTGACTTGCCGGTATTACATTAGTAAACCATCTAATCCAATTTAGAACAGGCCAGGAATGTTCCATCCATTACGGTATTTCTAGTGTCATTAGAAGCAGACTGATCGAATAAGCACCCTAAATCAGCCTGCAGCATGCAAGTAAATCACTGTGACTTGCCCTTCAAAATCTTTTTTTTTCAGATAAAAATTAGGGGAAAAG
>VYZM01020685.1:928102-962263 GCA_013398915.1 Dromas ardeola
TTGCAGAGCTTTTAAGAACAGATAAGGCAAACCTGCCACAAACACTTCAATTTTTATTTTTGCCCCTGCACAGGGATTTGGCTCGGATACCTCTCCACGTCCCTGCTGGTCATGATTCTGTGGTCAATAAACAGATCACACGCTAACTAGGTGTGTTACAGGAGGAAACTGCAATAATGTGACATAACTAAGTTAAAAATTCTGCTTTTTGTACTGAGGCACATGAAAGTCCCTCAAAGTAACAGAATTGCCAGAACTGCACTGCCTGTGAAAGTAGAGCAGACCTTCAGGGAAGTCTTGTCACAGTGCTGTCCCTAAGCCGCAGTGGCACCGGTGTGTGGGCTAAGCCTGCCACTCCACAGGCTGGCAGATACACGCAGCTGCAGCTGCACTGGAGCCAAGTTACCTTCTTCTGTTCTGCAACGCAAAGATTCGATAGAGTGACAGTAGGGCACATGAAATTTCTGCTGCAGAATCTTTCTAACCTCCTCAATTCTGTTGTAGCAAAACTGCATTGAGTGTGTTATGTTCAGGGACCTGGGAGAGGGGTCTGCACCATCTTAACTAATAGAATAAGTCTACTACGAGTAGGAGCCTGTTGCATTAAATACCAAAAGAAAAAAAGGGTAAGATCCCAGAGGAGAAGGAGGAGTGAATAGGTTAGAGAATATTTAGGTAATTAAGGTGATTTCAAACAGCCTAGGCTTGATGATTTTCATCATAGAATAGGCAGAGAACAAGCTGAAGAAATCTCAGAAGTGATTATCTATGGGAACTTGGAGAGAGAAGGGTTTACTAGAAGGATAAATCCAGTCCTAATATTAAAAAATGGGGGGAAAGTGTAGCTCGAAAATTTTATCAGATATATAGCTTAACTTCAACTCTTGGGGGGAAAAGAAAAAGGTAAGTAATGAAATTATTTGTAAGCACCTGGAAGCTAACAAGAAGTAACAGCTGACATGGATTTTGCAAGAAATAATTGTGTCAAAAAAGATCTCATTTCCTTCAATGACAGGGTAAGAAGGCAACCACCTAAGGAAGAAGCTGAGCTCTGTCCTGGTCCTGGTTCTATTCAGGGTTTTATGAAGGAGAAATGCTTTCTAAGCTTGCAGATAACACCAAAGAGGGAGGGCCTGCAGGTATGCTAGAGGATGGGAACAGAAATCAAAATGATTTTGACTAACTGAAGCAGCGGTGTGGAAAAAAAAAGATGATAAAAGTAATTAAGGCCAAAGATAAGGACTTGTTTGTGCTTATGCAGGAACAGTCAAAGGCAGAAACACAGGACTGAGGAGAACAAAAAGCCAGATAGCAGATTACAAAATGAGTGTGTGTGAACTGTATCATGCAGCCAAAAAAATAAAAAAGGAACCACTACCTGGATTATACCAGAAACCCCCATAGGGAACATAACCTATAACAGGGAATTTGGGTAGGCTAGCCCAAGGACAGACATGATGGGGGGAGAGGGCGTTTGAGAAATACTACAGCATTAAAGCATGCAAATGACAGTTGCCAGGAGGAATAAGATAAAGTTTGGGGCCAGATGAACAGGGCATATACCTGTGGGTAATTATAGAAAGGAAGATTTTTTCCTGGTACGAAAGATAGTAACACTTGGGAATAACTTGTCTGGGGACACTGGAAAGGTCTGACTATCACGAGTCCAGAGAATGAAGTTAGATAAACATCTGTCCGGACTAGCAGAAGTATCCTGCACATCCTGCTTTGGAGGAGGAAGATGGACTAGAAGATGCATCGAGGTACCTTTTAGCCTTATTTTTCTATAATTGAAGGAACTCTGTTAGTCGGCATGAGATCTCCTAAGCCCCTAAACTTTATTTTTCCTATAGGTTCACATCTGTGAATAAAGTCTCCTTTTTCCGCCCTTGCAGTTCTAACGTATTTCAATTCTAGAGGGAAATATATCTATTTCTTGCTTCCCAATGAACAGCGGGCTCTACACGCTAAATCTGACAGAATTTTTGTGTTTGTATTAACATAAAATATTTCAAGCTGTTCACAGATTGAATTTAATCCTCCTTTCAATAATCCAAGTTTAAATCCTCATTTCAATTATCTCTATATTTTGTAGAATCCCTCAAATGATTCAGCACTGAAGTATTATATGTGTTATAATTTAAAACTCAAAAGTTATGAATGAAAACAGATTATATCTTATTAAAATGTTAATTCGGGTCCTTTGAGATAATTGTGACTACAAGCCATTGGTTAATGTGTTAGAAATAAACACTGTCAAAAATAATTGAACAAAACCCAAGCACATGGACGTCACTCACTTCAGAAAAATGACAGGAAGGCAGAATCATAGGAATGATTTTCAAAAGCATGGATACAGGTAAAGCCCTAGTTCCAATAAATAATATTTTTGCATACTTCTTTAAATATCTATATCCAAAATTTCAAACTTAATTTTTCCTATGTATTGAGCTGAAATTCCAAGGCTTGACAACACAACATGCATAATGCTGAGGGATGGAGAAATGCTGTTTCCGAGTTACCTTACTGTAACAGCAGAACTGGCACAATAAAGGAAGTACTCAGAGCTGGAAAAAAACCCAACCAACTACTTGTCCAGCCCTGCTCTAAGCAGATGGTGACCAAGCAACAGAACATTTGGTGAAGGATTTGAGGCTGTCCAGGATTATCTCCTTACAAGTAGACTCGGAAATTAGTTGTAAAAAGGACCAAATTTATTCTTAACAATTGTTCTAGCCAAACAAAACAAGAAAGGAAGCAACACTAACATATGCAAGAGATAAGGTGCATTGCTCTGAAATCGTATTGTTCAACATCCACATACAGACTTACTGGAGCTATTCCCATTTAACGTGGCATCAAATCAGGATCTCCTTATTCTCATGAGCAGATGCACTGCAATCAATTACATTACTCATGTGAGTAAGCAGAGGAGAACCTGACCTTTAGAGAGATAACAATAGATACTTTCCAATTAATGTTAAAGTAGGAGTATATAAATCAATCCTAAAAAGCACTTTAGCTAATATTATATTAACTCTTCACTATATAAATCAAATCAAATGACATTCCATATAGAGAGGTCTGAGGTACCGTACCATTAGTGATCAAAAATCTGGTCATCCCCTTCTGGGATTCATTCAACTGGCTGTCTTCTATCAACAAACAAGTCAATGAGTCAATGGCTAAAGTAAAAAGCAAGGGTGAAAATACATTATTGTGATTCATACCAGCATACAAGTAGGAACAGCAAAAAGTCGATCAGAATATAAAACCCTCTCTCCTCCAGTATTAAAGTTCACTGTTTAGAAATCCACACAGTAGTATTCCTCTTCGACTCTAGTTTTATTTTAGCATATATTTTTCCTCAAAATCTTCACTTCAAAAAACCCCATGCACACTGTTGTGCTTTTTTCCACTGGAAAGATAACCTTCAGAATGTAAATCAATGCACTCTTGCCCTGGTAATCCAGTCTTGCAGAAAGCTGTCTCCAGCTAAACAATATCAGCAGAAAAAGGCATAGAAGCCTTGACTCTTCAGTACCGTATTCACCCTAGTGAAGTTCTCATTTCAAATCCAAGCTGCGATAATTTTAAATGCTACTGCTCAGTCAATCTGAGAAACGTCTCACAGACTGTTTCAGCTCTCATGTAAATTGGGAGCACGTCAATGAAGTTGTACCATTATGCCAGTCCTAAGCATCAAGCCTTTACGAAAGGCATTAGAACATCAGGGTATTTTTGCCCTTTGAATAAACTGGTAACAATGCACTAGTTCTTCCTCATCTCTCATTGTGATACTAGTGATAGATAGCTACTAGTGATAGTGGGACTGTCCATGTGGAGATTTGGAAGTACTGGACATTGGTCAAATGTGTATGATGGAAGAGATCACAGCAGAGCAAAAGGTGTGTTCGTACTCTGTCCTCTCCTTTGGTTAAAAGTGAACAACTATAGAAAATGTAGCATTCCTCAATTTGCACTTACATGAGACCATATTAAGTATTGTATATAGGAACTTGGTTCTCTGGCACTCCATTTTTTGGTAGTCAGTTTAAGAAATGGTCACTGAGTTATAATCTTGATTAAAAATGGATCTTAAAAGAGTTACATTTAAGAAAGAATATATGGCAAACTTATGTGAACAGTGAGGAATAGATGTCCTACTGAGCATCTTGAGAGAATCTGGTTCTGAAAAAGAATAAGGAGCTCAACTGAATTCTTGCCATACTGTGAAACACTCAGTGTTCATCCCAAGCAGAGGAACTGCGACTCTTCTTACCCCTGTTCTGTCTCCCCAAAAGATGCAAAAGCTTGTTCTCTTCCCCCCATAGTACACTGTACCACCCTCAAGGATTTAATAATTGATTCCTTTGCGCTTACTGTGATCAAACCTGTTTTATAGCTACCCTCACTTATGTTGCATGGTTTGAAATGGCACACTGATAATCAATCAAGCCCACATGCTCTACAATCCCATAAGCATAAAGCGATGACGACTCCATCTGATTTCCTTGAAAGAAAACTGAAACAGTCTTCATTTTTAAAACTTCATATAAAACAAGTGAACTTTTCAAAATGACATTATTCTAAGAGAGCAGTGAATCCTAATACAGTGAGACAAGGATTCCTGAGGTCAGAAACATCAGCTTTACAAAAATGTCCTGAGGGATGCCTGAATGTATTATCTCGAGACCTTTAACCTCTCACTTAGGGCCTACTGCCCATCACTCCACTATCAATCCATTTCTAACATTTTACTTGGCTATGAACTTCTTGGAATGACAAGAGGATGATTCATAATATATAGTAAGGCTTCCAGGAAGCTTTTTCACTCAAAGCTACAGGGTAAGTGAATCAGCCTTTTGCTTTCTCCCAGGAACTACTTATCTTCAATCTTTCAATTAAAGGTCAAAAAATGAAAGGCGTCAGCCCAGTCATCTATTATGTTTTTCCCCCTTTCCTATTGTAAGAGGCCCTGTTCTTTACATAGACGTGTCTCAAGCAGTTTGAGATTGTTTTGATTGGTAGAAATGTGAAAAATAATTTTGCAAATTTAAAGAACAAAATGCACAGAATGACAGCAATTTCTCTTGTGTCTCTTTTGGTCATCAGGTATCTCAATTCCCCTCATAGAAGCAAATCCAAAGCTTTTATCAGAAGTTAGCAACTAGTATTTTTAGAGTGTCAAATTGAAGATAGATTTAAAGGGATGTATGTCTCCCATTCCTGCTTTGTTAGGAAGGAGAATGCAAAAACAGAATGATATGATAGCAGTGTAGCTCTGCTGTCTGAATTTCAGGGTAGAGGGGAGCTGGTTTTGGATTTTATCTGACATGAACATGGTGAAAAGTAGCTGAGGATGTGGATTAGCATACTATGCCTATTTCATCATTGCCCTAAGGCCCTGTTGTACCAGCTCAGTCAGAACACAGATGGGTCACCAGGCAGACATAAGTCTCATTAAAGAATACCCTTGGCATCAGAAGTCCCTATGCAGGTCAAAGAACCAGCTCTGCTTGCTCTGTGCCAACTCCAGGCACAAGTCTAATACAAACACAGAGAGATTTCGAGGAAAGAGAAGAGTTACCAGAGAGGAAAGCATGTGAACAAAAAATGAAAATAAAGAAAAGCTGAAAAAAAATGTGATCGGATCTAACCAAAACAATTTGAGGTTTCCTTTTACCCAATTTCTTCTACAAAAAAAAAGTAAGATTCCAGGTAAATCAAAAAACATTTGGTTTGAGGCAAGAAAAAATGATTTATTTCATCTAACCTGGCAAGTTTACCTATTCTGCTGTTAACAGAGGTTTGTGTTCTCATAAAAAGTATTTCACAAAAAAAAATATGAAAAGTTTTTTTTTTTTAAATAATGTTTTGAACTTTTAAAAAATTCCTCATCTTGTCCCCAGTTTTATTTGTATTCCTCAGAAACTCTGTTCATTGCTGAAATAAAAGAAAATTCACCCTGCTGTAATATTACACCCCCTCAATCAGCCATTTACATTGGGCTGATCACATTCGGCTGTACATTACAAGCGGGCAAAAGCCGGTAAAACCCTCTAGACTGGAGTCTATGCTGCACACAGCTCCCAGCAGGTGAAGCCAGGCTTTGAATTTCCACACTGGCCCTAGCTCACCCCTGGTGATGTTCCCCAGTAGCCTCAGACAGCTTCTGCGACTTTGGAGGCAAGTCTGTCCCTGTGCCAGTGCTAGTGTGTACGTTAGGTCAGGGATAAATCAACCCATATTGTTGCTGTCTAGGATACAGAAGATCATAAAACTGCTTTTTCTCAGTAACACCTTTACCTGGATGTGAGAGTCCCCTGCCCGACGCTGTACAGCGCCAGCCGTCAGGAGCCAGACATCCTCCCACAGGGAGGAGTGGCTGGGGGAAAGGCTGTGAGGTAATTCACGTTTCGTTAGCTGCGGATACATCTCGGGAGACCTATGGTTTGCTGCAACATTATCAGCTTGTTTGATAGATGAGCACGTTAAGAATAACAGAAGCTGGCTGCTGAAACTGCCGGCAGAGCTCCGTGCGGCACTGAGCCCTGCACGCCGGAGGGTCAGCTCCATCAGCTGCCGCCCGCGTTCACTACCTGCGCCCATGTGCCCAGCTGAGCCTACTGCGTACAGTCGCACTGAGTACAAAGGCAGTATCTAGGGAGGAAAAAATGATTAATGGATAATTCTGAATTAAATTGCAAGCACAAGATTGAATTTCCTTCATGAATGACACTGTGTGTTAGTGTTAGCAGCTATGTCACAAACCAGCTCCTTTCTGCTTGTTCATTACAAAGCCGATAATGGGACTAACGGAGCATGTGCAACAAACATTTGCTTTCTGCAGCTCCTGACATGGGTTCAGCTCTGCGTGCGCATTTAACAATGGGAGTGTTCAGGCACAGGCTGCCTATTTGTCACCTGACTACCCTTGCACACTGCTGTACCTCTTGATATAGATGAAACAGAGCTGCTGTTTGTTCCCTTTCAAAGAGGGAAATGTTCTTTTAAATCAGCAAACGATCCCTGGCACAGTTAAAGGAAAAAGTCTTTAAAAAGAAAATCAGTCGTCTCCATGACCTGAAAAGAGACACATTCCTCTGTACTAGCTCCTCTCGTTCCCCAGAACTGCACCTTCAGCGTGAAAAGGATCTGAGTGAAGATCGGGGCCCTAGTGAGCTTGCAGCACCCACAACAGAACAACCCATCACCTTTCTTACTCTTATGCATTCATTTTTCCAGATATTTTAGAGTCTAAACTATGTCATAGGTACCCTCAGCCATGTACTCAAGTCTGTGCGCTGATACTTTTCATATATTTCACTGAGAGTTTTGCATGCTGATACGGCTTTTTAGGTGTTAAAATGATTTCATTTCCCATCATTTGTTGATCATTTCCCATCATATTTCTTGATGTAGTACAAGCCTGTTTGGTTCTACTGAAATCAATGGAATTGCAGATTTACATCACATATGCCTCTGGCTCCTTTCTTGACAAGAACAGCCTTCTTCTCTGAATTGCACAATTAGTAAAAGTTCAGACTACTGAACTTTTCAGAGCTCATAACAACACTTGACCGAAACCCACATGTCATGGAACAGGAATCAGAAGCAGTGTTTTGGTCTAGTGTTCTTATTGCTTCTGCATGTTGTGAGGCTAAAACATGGGAATAAATTACAAAGCTCCTATTTATTGCAGTAGTACTGGATTGACCCCATACTATTCCGTGGTGCTTTCCAAGTGTGACTTGACCTCATGCTAAGTGGAGCCGCTGTCCCCAAGCACTCCACACGGGTCTGTGCAGGGTGGCTATGCAGCAGTTTCCTCTGTGTCCCACGATCTGAAACACCCTGCACCTCATTCTGCAAAATCAAAGCCTCAATGTTTTTTTGCCTACAAATGCCTGCTCCCCAAACTAGGAAAACTCTCCAAGACTTGTGTTTGCAAGAGCTTCTAAGGACCAGACAGGGGCTGGAAGGAGAAGAAAGATTCATATTAGCCTTTCAAAAATGGTAGAAATCCGAAGGCACAAGACTGGTAAAGGGAAACCTGTTCCTCCTCTCTTGTTTCCAGCTGATAACCTGGCCTCATCTTGACAGCGTACTGAAGGTCACATCTTCACAAAACAAAAGGAGTTTTAAAAGCCACATGTCACATTTTTTGAAGCGAGACACTGAAGAGAAAGGGGTCAAACTTTTCCCTGGTGCGACTCTGTAGATATCAAGAAAATGAATGTAAGATAATTATCCTAAGGATGAATTGTTTTGATATTCTAAAGGAAATTCCGCCTTAAATGAGAAAAAAAGCTCAAAGATGCACAAATACCTCAGAGAATTCATAGCAGACTGTCCAGAATCAGGCCCAGTTACAACAATACAAAAGATGTCACTGAATTCAGACACACACGCCAAAAAAAAAAAAAAAAGAAGCAGGGATCAGAACTATGGTAGGATAAAGAGTGAAGAGTCTTGCTGTCTCTCTGGAGCCGCCTTTTTAGTAACCTGCTTTTTTAAATATAAAGAATGTACTGGCAAACATCCATGCATTTTACATATATCATCCACAGAAGTGTCTACCAGTCTATCATTCTCAACAGGCATTGAAAAGCAATAAATGCCTTTCCTTGTTGTGTCCTGAATCTCTTCCAGGTCCAGGCTATCACTTACACCGAAGTTTATATGATGATGGAGGAACGGAACATTTCCAAAACAAATCGAACACTGAGACTGCAGATGCATTATCGGCTGTAACAATGCTAAGAGGATTCAGAGAGGAGAATGGGGTGACATTCTATTGCTGGATTATTATCATCATTTTAGTATGGGCATAAAAATGACCATGGGTCAGATACACCACTGTCTGGAGCCGTGTGTAATTACACCAGCAATTTTCTTCTTCCTAGTGTAGTCCAAATCCAGACCCACCAATTGTTGCAGTCTTCCATATGGCATTAATTTACCACATCTTGCTAAAACATTTTATTCTTTTTGATAATGAACACCAACAATAAAGACAGAAGCTTCAAAGTGTACTGTCAGTCCTTTTATGCTAATAGCTCACACAGATGCTGTAGGCTTCCTGTCAACTTTCAGAGCTCTTAAATACAGAGAAAAGGCAAGGCCACTCCAAAAGTCAACCTCTGTTCACAGGGAAGGCAGTAGCAGTACATTATAAGAAAGGTTTGTCTTTGTGGAAAGAACTTCATGTTTACTTGGAATTGAAAAGTTGACTATGTACCACTTAGATATTCTGCACATGACAATCATTGAGCCTTCCTCTGAGTGCATATCTATACGGCAGGTGGCATTGTTAGTGAATGAAGAACTGTACAAGTGTTGAGTGACTCACTTTCCTAAATATGAACTTGAAAACTCTTTGATCAGACATTTCCTGCTTTGCCATTCCCTTCTGAGAACAAAGCAAGAACTACTTGTAGCAGCATGAGCAAGCAAGGCTTTCATTGAGTTTTAATGAATTAGCGTGTTTTGCTGAACAGCTTTGTATTTTGTTCTTGGCTGCAGTGTAAGATATGAATGGCAGTGACAGCTTAGTATACACTTTCCCAGATCCTGAACATCAGTGTATTTTGATGGGCCGGAAAAAACAATTTGTGGAAAGCACAAGGAGAAAAATATCTTGTTCCAGGGTTGGATTATTTTTTTTTTATTTCTTTAAACATAAAAAAGGGTAGACGCAGATCTTTAGTTATACTTTGTCCCAGCAAGCATAAAGCAGCCTAGGCAACTACCCTAAGACGGTTATTTGACATTTCCTGTGATGCAAGAGGCTGTTTGGGAAGTGTAACCTGAGCCAGCTGTGCATCATCTGCTCCCTGCCAGCCAGAGATGGGGAACCTGCTGGTAAAGCTGGGGCACGTGGTGTTGCAGCCAGCCCCGACGTGCCAGGAGAGTCCCTGTAGGGCTCATTAGCTGGCAACGTCTCCAGCAGCTCTTTCAATGGCTTCTCCCCCTGGTGATGTTGGAAGCCTGGAAGCACAGACAAGCTAAACTCCCCTCCCGTCTCTGTGAGCTGCCCTGAGATTTTGACTCACCACACTGTATTTGTAAAACATCGGTGGCCCCTTTCTCCTTTTCCCTGTTTTAGTGAGGGAGTTACACCGTGGGTGTGAGAGGAATGCTGTGCCCTGGCAGTTGTGAAGGGCCATTTCCAGGTTTGGTGTTTCAACATACATTTGTCGTCATACACTACCATTTCAATACTGCTTACCTGCTTTTAACTTTAATTAACTTCTGCTACTAACACTTCATATATTGCTCCGAGTTTGAGGGTATGATAGGCAAACATTACAATTGTTAAGCAGGTGAAAAATATCAACAATAAGCAGGGGATTTATTGTAATCAGTCAATATGCTCAGCCTTGCAACTGCTCAGTACTTTATGCTCCATAATTACATGGTTGCCACAGTGTAGCCATTCAACAGTGTTATAATTAGTGAGTAATTAACTGAAGCATTTGATGACACGCTGCAGAGCACAAAGCATGTGTGCTGTTGATAGCAAAAGGATATGTAAACTGTCTTTGTAACAATTTTCTGAAACCATCACAAAACCCCATTGTTTCTCACTTGCAGTGACTTTCACAACTTTTCAGGTGCTGTGCAAGATTAGAAGCATTTATAGATGATTTAGGTGCTATCACAGTGCTCAGGCACTGGGCCTGTATTGAAATGAGCCATATTTAGTTGCCTTTGTGAATCTCAGCCTTACGTGTACACACATACTTGGGCTGCCTCAATACATCCATACAGTCAGAGCTATATATCTCCCTCTATTGGTATATTTAAAAAAATATAGAAGTGTTGCTTATTCCTGTAGGCTTAAAGATTAAAGTTATGCTAATACAACCAAACCTACAGTAAGTAGTATATTAAAATAGCTATCCTGATAGAAAACACAGCTGTAATTAAAAACAATTTGAATGATTTAAAATTGTCCAGATTGGCTTTGAGTATATCCTTTCTTTTTTTTTTAAACATTTGTAAATGAGGGATATCTGTCAACATACCTAATGAAGGTACAGGGGCAGGAATTCAGTGCAGCACTGAGCGGAAAGATGTATGTAAAGGCATGGTGGATCCGCCTGACATCCCAGCAAGAAAATGAAGGATGTACAGGGACAGCAGACAAAGTCTGCAATTTTTATGCCAGATAAGGAAAAAATCTGCATGAGAAAAGCTGAATGCCACCCGGACAGCTGCTTTGTGTTCCTTGTGCCAAGTCTTGGCCTCTGCACAGGACCAGTGACGTGTTCTCACTTTGATATTTTCAATCCATTGTTTTTCTAAAAATGTTTTGGGCTTTGTTTTTTTTTGTTTTTCACAGCTTTTTAGGTTATCCAAGTATTCCAGACTATTTCAAGGCCCTTTCTTATCCTTTTGTTAGAACGGCAGCACTGCTAGCTGTGCATGTCCATACATAATCTCCAGTAACCTTTGCCAGCACAGAGCTGGAACACCTCCCAGTTGTGCTGTCTTTTAAGTGAATTATTTTACATTTTCTGGTTGTGGTGTCTGAAATTTTTGGTCATAAATATATTGGAAATATGGATGTTCCTTATGGAGTGACTGTGTCAGCTTGAATTTCATAGAACAAGCCAATGTAAGCTATTTGCTCTCCTGAACCGAAAAAAAATAAATCCTTCGTAAGCTATGAAACGCTGCACACATCTACGCATCTAAACACAACAGCCTATAATTTCTCAGTGAGTGCCAGATGCTGAACAGTGTAAGCAGTGCTAAAATCTACCTGGGCTTTTGTAATGAAGCCCTCATAACTGCAGCCTGAAGTTTTTGATTAGCCCAAAGTAAGTTTCTAAAATTTACAGTCGTGTGAAGGGAATGTGATCTGGTGTAATAGTGTCTAATCAGCTATTTCACAGGCTGATTAAGAAAGCCATGGTAAAAGTTTTTAAAGTGAACTTGGTTCCGTGGGTTCTTGACATCAGGAAAGATGAGTCTCCTACTTTCACCTTTTTAGAACATGGATTTCAAAATTAATGATGGCAAATTAAAAGTTGATATTTTGAAATACTTTTTGGTCCATATAGAACCAACCACTACATTTGCTCTAACTGTGATGACATTTTGAGTAGAACATCATCTTTATATGCCCTGATTCAGATTTTGGGAATAAGCTGGACATGCTGTGGCAGGCTGAGGGGGTTTAGTTACCCCTCCCGCTGCAGCAGTTAGTACTTTGTGCACTTCTCTGCCGTGTGATATGGTCAAAGTTCCGTGACTGGAGATGCTGCCCATTTAAACCAGAACTGCATCTGCCTCTGCCATGGGCATACAACTTCGACTTGTAGAAAAAATTACTCTGAGTACTGTTGTAACAGAGGTGGGAATATGTGAGAGGAAAAAAAAAAGAAAGTTTTTTACATTTAGAAAGCAAGTGACCCTGGTACGTGTGAGAGATATCAGTGGGACAATGTGATAAGTAGATGTCACTGTTTATCTGCAAAGCAGATTCATCAGTAAGCCAGGCTGCCCTCATGCTCCCTAGTAATATGCCTTAGCTTCACCTTCATGATAACCTAGCAGAGAGAGATTTAAGCTTCATGCTCGCTCACTCTTTTCAACCTCCGCTTCTTTAATGCGATTGCCAAGAGGAGAACCCGTCTGGTAGCACTCAGCAGGATTTCTTGTCAACTTTTACTATCCATTAGATATCCGAATGAGACCAAAACCCGCCGGCGAGCTGTCGCACAGCAATGACTTGTCAGTTCCAAAGGACACGAATCATGTTTTCACCAGTGACCCAGGACCAAACTTCCCTCAGCCATGCAGTTCCCTATCTGCCATTTGCAGGGGAAGGATGAAGGATGTTTTGCAGTTGTTTTTAGCGGTGACCTAACAACTTCCAGCAACCTCAGTGAGGGCAAGGCCAAGAGCAAGTGCTTTTGAGGACCCTCCTTGAAATGCACACACAAATTGAAATATAGCGCCTTACAGAATACAAGGTTTATCACAGCTTCTCCACAAAGCTACTGTCATGTGCTTCCAGGTTCTTTAGCTAGCTATGCAGATGACTCTAATTGTTTATAGGTATTCCCAGATTAAGGGGGAAAAAAGCTGCTTAGACTATCCTATTAGCAAGGTAATCAAAAAAGAGCACAGACTCTAACTACTCTGGTGCTCAGCAAGGAGGAGCAGTTTGCCATACCTAATGTTTCATTTTTGGAGGCAGGGTATATAAATACCATAGTATATCAATAGCAGGTAAATCAATTGATACAGAAATTAGATGTCATGTACAGCAACTTGGCCTTTATTGCTTTTCCAATATAGCTCATCTTACCCTCTCTTCATTACCATTAAATAATACTTGGGAAGTAGAGCTATTTTACATTTTCTCTATTTAAAAGGTAGACTTTTATTGTACAGATTTTTTTGGTTCTTGACAAGAGAGTCCAGAACATCTATCTGTGTTTATTACTTTGGGTAGTAAAGCATTCAGGGAAACAAGTGCAGAAGACACTGCTTAAATCAAAACTGATAGCACTGAAATTCTGAGACAATGCAGGTCGGATGCTGATAGAGTTCCTCCGAGGCTTTTGACAGCTCTGTCCACATTCAGACCAAGTGACAATGGCTACAGATAACTATGAGGCATTTCTGAAAGGCTTCTAGCATGGAAATGGCAACACTTATGTGCCTCGTTTATACGGAGGTAGCTCGTCCCCTGATTTCAAATGCAGCACATTTGTGTGTGTTGTGGGACAAGGAGTGCCTTTTCCTTGCTCTCAGATAGACAGGAAACGGTGTCCTTTTCTCCTAAATGAGGATGACAGTTGTAGTGAGCTCAGCCACTGGGCCTTGGGTTTTTGTCCTGTAGGTGGACAGGTGTCCTATAAGTGGAGGTTTTCTGTCCTAAGCACACCACAGTGTTGCACACATATAGTTGGTGCCAACTTCTCTGGTACAGAGTAGGCCTCGACAGTCCAAGTATGTCAGATATGCACTACATAGGCTGCTTTTCCCTCAGAAGCTCAGCTGAACAATTATATCATCCTCACATCCCTAAGTCAGCCATATTCCTCATCACTGTGACGGTACTCATGTAAGTTATTACTGAAAACACATGATTTCTGCACAGCATCCCAAAACCAGGCAGCACTAAAGCTCTCGGAGATTAGGACAGCCTTGAAAAGAGGCTCTACACTTCAAAGCAGCATTACTGAAAGAAAAAGTGCACTTTGCCTGGGAAAATGTGCTGTAGCGAGGGTGGAAAGGGGAAAAGGCTTGCCCCACGCAGAAGCACTGAAGTCATATGTCATGTCCTGTTCTCAGCTGATGTGACTCCAGCAGAAGAAGGCGGAGTTACACTATTGCTCCCAGGGGACCCAGTCATCTCAGAGGAGCAGGTATGGCATCCAGCTCACCAGCTCCTATGCCAAGTCTTTTTGGCAACTAAAGGTTTTTTTGTAAGTAAGGGACCTTTTCACTGCAAAACAGCAGAGAGCCCTAAAAGAAGCAGCAGAACAAACCAAACACTGGATGCGCTGTCTCCACACATTTCTGTTCTCACCCACACCCAATTAAGTGAGGTCAAAATAGTCCAGCAACATCAGGAGGACCTACAGTTGGCTCTGTGGACCACTTATACTTTTCCTTGCCAAAAGAAAAATTAAAAGAAATTGATGTTAAGTAACTCTTCTTAACACAAACCATTAATTTCTTGCCCAGAGATCTTCTAGCTACATAAAACTGGCTGATACCACAATCCTCTCCAAATTTTCTCTCCCAGTCTGGAAGGATTTGTGTAAGAATAACCAGCAGGCATCAGCTGAAACTCATTACACTTACAAGATGTTTTCTATGGTTTCACAGGAATATGCTGCTCTATCCTAATTTAAAGTACTACGGCAATTATTAAAACTGTGACAAAGCTTACAGCATACCCGTGGAGGGACCTGACACTAGTCCAGCTATCAGGTCTCCTAGAACAGTGCAACTCTGTAAATCTTTGTAATCCCATTATGGAAACGACAAGGGGGAAAAAAATCATCCCTCCACTGAAGTCAATGACAATTTGTAGTGACAGCTTTTCAGCAGAGCCATCTTGTCTAGACCTGGCAAGCAGAGAAGAGTTATAGGACAAGGATATGTCCTCCAAGAAAGGAGTCTACACAGGCAACCAGAATGTACTGCACTCATTTTGCCACTTAAAGGGAAATCTGAGCTGTAACCAAAGGATTTTCAAGGACTAAAAATACATCGAGACTCACAACTGAAAGTTTCTATGTATATGGCAACCTGTGAAACTTAGTGAAATGCAAATCATGCTATTTGCATAGGATCTAATCATTTCACCTTTTCATATGGATATTTCCTGTCATTGCTAATTCACCTACAAGGCCATATGAAGAACAGGCCCTGTGCTGTACAGCATGGAGCAGAAAGACATGGATAAAATTGCATTTAAATGTATTACATCTCATTTGAAACCTCTTGAATACTTAACACATGCTCGAACCCATCTGTAAAACAATATTAATTTCTCCCTATTTTTCAGAGAAAAATTTATGAGCACACTGAATGATTAAAGACAGAGGAACCTGTAGATTCTCTCCTCAGACCTTTAGACCTGAACCCCTGCCTCTCCGCCCCCCCCTTTTTTTTTTAATCTCTCTCCTTTCAAAGTGTGCTGGTTTTCTAGTTTTGGCTGGGATAGAGTTAATTTTCTTCATAGTGGCTAGTATGCGGCTATATTTTGGATTTGTGTTGAAAACAGCATTGATAACACAGGGATGTTTTAGTTATTGCTGAGCAGTGCTTACACTTTTCTGCCCCCCACACCACCCCACCAGCTGGGAAGAGACACAGCTGGGACAGCTGACCCCAACTGACCAAAGGGATATTCCATGCCGTGCGGCGTCACGCTCAGTATATAAAGCTGGGGGAAGAACAAGGAAAGGGGGGACATTCAGAGTTACAGCATTTGTCTTCCTGAGTAACTATGCATGAGTAGCCCTGCTTTCCTGGAGATGGCTGAACACCTGTTTTTCTTCGCTTGTGTGCACAGCTTTTGCTTTACTTACACTGTCTATATCTTAACCCATGAGTTTTCTCATGTTTACTCTTCTGATTCTCTCACCCTTCCCACCGGGGAGAAGTGAGCAAGTGGCTGTGTGATGATTAGTTGCCAGCTGGGCTTAAACCGTGACAAAAAGAAATACAGCATCAGGTACAGAGAAGAAACCAAATATCTGCATCTGCTGGAAATATCAAGAGCCATTTGTCCTGATTCTTTTGACTAACTTGCATGCATCAACGTAAATCAGTTGGATCTCCCACCCAAGACAACCAAAGATGGCATTTTTCAAACTGTATGAGCAGCTCAAATGAGTTTCAAAGTGGTAAGGGAGAGGTGTGCGTAAAATGCCATTCGAAAAATAATGGGATTTGTGTGCCTACTGTACCTCAAAAGAAGAAAGCTCCTGTACTTCATTTCTTTGCCACCCGTTTTATCTTAAGCAATCTCTGAACCCTTCCTGATGCTCCGATAGGTGGGAGCTGATCTCATTTAGTCATATTAGCTGTCAGAGCACTGACAGGGCTGGCAGCTCCGACTCTGTGCACTCCCTCTGCATACTTGAAAATCTTCAATTTTCTCCAGAATCGTTGTAAAAATAATTTATTTCAGTTTAAGCTCATTATTTCCTTTCTCTTAGAAAGTGATGCAGCCTAGTGAGACTCATTCCTCCCACTNTTATATCTAATCTGGAAGAAAATCTACAAGTTCACATAAGCAAAGTGCGCCCTCAGCTTTCAGTGCCACCTATATAAGCGTACCATGCTTAATATCTTAGCTGTGTGCCATACGTGCCCTATATGATATATTCAAGAGAAGATATCTTTGTAACTCATTAAAAAGTGGCATAGGTTGTATTTAGGATTAGTATATTACTCCATGACATGGCCCGGTCTCTGATTCAACAAACATGTTGCGTTATGTTTCCTCAGACTGCTGTCTCATCATAGCAGTTCTTCTAAGAATGCTGTCTTGAGATCAGCAAGCAATTGGGTTTCTGTTATCTCAGCACCAACCGCAAAAATACTGCTTTTGAAATGAGAACAGTGAGAAGTAAATCAAAGGCTGCTCTGCCAACTCCAAGGGCAATGGTACACAGTGGTGCCCACATTACTTTGAGATGGTCTTTGGTTACAGGAGGCTTCTTGCAGGCAGATCTGGCATGGACACTACTTAACAGGTCTAAGAGAAACTGTACTTTTTTATTGCTCTTAGCAATAATCTGTTGGTCAGTATCAATATATGCTTGTATATATAGTATGCATAAAAGACACATGGCAACCATCATAAACTTACCCAGATCAGAAAAGGAAACAATCTAGCTTGTAACAAATGAGATTTCATCACAGTTCATTTCTCATAGGTATTCCATTTCTTTAGCTTCAACATTTGAAAGACATTAGGATCAACAACATCTATCACCTGTGGCAAGACACTTCCATACGAACGACACCCTAGTAATGACACAGCTGGGTGTGGAATCTATTAGCACTTGCAATACAAAAACCAAACCATCACTAAGCTGGGAATGGCTCTGTGCTTCCCATCAGAATACCAAGTAATAAGGGAAAACCGCATTACTAACAAACGGCTCTATACCCACATGCCTATGCTGATAGGGTATGTCATGTCAAGGAGCATACACAGAAACACAGCATTCTACTTCTCCACTGCCTGTCATATATTATGGGTCACCTAACATATGCTTCATACGTGTATCTACTGGAAAGCCTAGTCTGAGGCTTATGATTTGTTTGTTCACAAGCTAGTGTCCTGGTTTGAGGTAAAACAGAACCAACTTTCTGTTTTGTAATTTTATTTCTTAGCTAGGCCTCTTCTAACTCTCTGAAATTAACAGCATGTTGTGCCTAAAGCAGTTTGTTCAGAGTGATAAGACAGTTTGTGCCAAGGAATGGTATGCAGAAAGGCTCTTGCTTATACTTATTGCTGTAACAATCAAGGTCAGCTAATTTTGCTATTTGCCCGTTGGAGGGCGTAGAGGGGTCCCACCTGAGGGGAGGAGCGGACAGGACAGGTGATCAAAAATTGACCAACAAGGGTATTCCATCCCATCTGTCCCATGCTCAGTATAAAAGCTGAGGGATCAAAGGGTCAACTCTCTTCCTTCAATGGCTGACATCCGAGGAGGACCCTGTCTGTTCATCTGCCTTGACCCCGATCCGTGTGTTCCTGACTCCAACTCTGGAACCTGGTTCCCACCCGTTGCTGAGTCCAGCCTGGGACTTCCCCAGTGCCTGACAGTGACATCATCCTGGGAGCTTAATACAGTTTTGTATATACTGTATCTATTTCATTATTTTCCTTTTTATCTTATTATTAATATTTCATTAAAGTAGTTTAGTTTCTTCTAAACTCATAAATTTCTCTTTATCTCTCCTCCTCCTCTCCATGCACGAGAGGCTGGGGGGGAGCATCTGTCGCCGGCCATTGGCCAATTTGGCCAAAACCACAACATACAGTTAGGCACTGTACAAAGTATATTCTGCTAAAAAGACTGGTTGGGGAGAAAAAGACAAAACTATTTACATTTTGCTCCCTGTAGCAGTCTGGATCTAGAGGAGCTGTCTAGAGGAAGAAATGACAGTAAACCTTACTGAAAAGCAATTAAGAATACATGCCTTTGGACATCCTTCTGCAGTAGAGGCCGGGCTAGGCTGTGAAAGGGAAAGAACCAATATGCAAGAAACCTCGAACATGAGTACAGACTAAGACTGCTCCTGGGAAATGCAGGGGGGACAGCTGGACACAGTCCCAGAAGTGCTTGGAAAAGTCATTGACAGACCAAAACTTCCTGAGGGATCAAAAGGTTTGCAAAGGTCCCTCCAAAGAGAAGGCAGAATTTTTGCAATCCAGAAACAAAATGAAAGTTGACAGACTAAAAAACAAAGATGGAGGAAAGGGCTCACTCCTTTGTCCTCAGCAAGGACAGAGCAGGCTAAGGGTATGTTTGCCTGCAAGCCTTTTATTGAGTCTGTCTCACCAAGCACATCTGAGTTTTCTCTCTTTAAAGAATTCCCCTGTTGCCATGTATCACTTTGGTTTTCTAATAAAATGCAATTTTAAAGACTGAGAATCCTTTTGGACATTCTCACTTCCAAGGAACAGCTGGGCAGGACCACCTCTGTGCTCTGGCCATGCTGGCTCCTGTCAGAACTGGCATGGTTTATTCTGAACTCAGTGCAAGCTGAGATGAACTGGAGACTCTGACCAAAATCACGTGGCTGTGGCTGAGCTTTGGCTCACTCCAAAGCACTCTCATTTTGAACACGGCAGCTCTCATGCTCTGGTACTAATGGAAATTTGCTTGAATAACACTATGTTGCTTCAACCCTTTTGAGGCCTAATCCAGTGCCCACTGGGATGAGATAATGCCCACTGATTTCAATGGGCTGTGAATTATATCCTTTATTTCCGACTTAAGTGCTCTTTTTATGTTCTTCCCTTTCTTTATCACAGGGTTTAAATCTGCATTTTCCCCCAAATCACAAATTCTGCAGACAGTGCACATCCCTCGATTGGATCATACTTGTTCTGAAAAGCAGTACCCACAGCCAGCCGCTCAGGACGCCCAGCCAGTCAGTCTTCATCGCTCCTTCTGCACTATCTGTTTCATTAATAAAACCTGACATTTCACATTTCAGCTGTAACATACCTAACCAGCTATTTATTATACATACGGAATAGCAAATGTAGCATTCTCTGACTCCCGCTCTACAGTGTGGGCTTTCCTGACAATAAGACATTTTGTCATTCTTTCCAAACATGAATGTGCTGAACCTTTTTTCACATCCTCTCAAGCATGCTAATAGCAAGTGGGCTTTATGAGTACGCAGAAGTGAATTCTCAGGAAACATCAGCAGATGACATGATCAGTAGTGTGTGATCAATGCTTCTTCTTTTGCCCTTAATTTGATGAAGTATTATATAGCTGAACAAAAAGAGTACTTCGTAAAAAAATAGCAATAATACGTGTAACAATACAGTAGCAATTCTCTGTTCCAGGGCATGTTTGGTAGTTCTGATGTTCTGTGTTCCCAAATCCATGTTGCTTTGATTACCAGGTTTCTAGGAACACATTCCCAGATCCAGCAAAAAAAAAAAAAAAAAAAATTAACTACATCCCCAGACTTCTGTTGTAGTAATAAAATGTGCAGAGAATAAAAAGTCTGAAAAAACCCCATATCAAAACTGCAAAAACTAACCTCACGGGCAGTGAAATTTGACTCTTGCTCAAATTCAGCACAAATCTATGCTCATGCTGAGTCCTTCTCAGCCTCCCAGGGGCGTAAACCAGTGGGTTCTCCCTGGACCCTGACTGGGGCTACATGAGGATGAACAGGACGGCGGTCTGTGACATTTCCTTGAACTTTACAGCTCCACCAGTGCAGAGAGTAGCAGAAGTGCTGGAAGTACTTCACAGGTGGCTACAGCTTAGGCCAGGGCTATTGTGGCCACTTCCTTGAGGGCTGGCTGCTAACACAGCGTCGTGTCGAGACACAGAGAGCAAAGCTCCAAACAGGCCCAAATGCCACAGAAATGGGCGAGGGGAAAGGAGGAATTATGGCAAGTCATGCTCTTGCCTTTAGTCAAATACAGCTTTTTGGGGGGGGTCTGTGTGGCCTCAAAATGGGAGGTTTGCCTATATGTGTATTTTTTCTGACTGACAGAGTTATCGCACAGTAAAACCTTAAGTTTGGCTTAGTTTCAACCCAAACTGAAGACCTTGGCATAGTTTCCAGGTCCACCCAAACCAATAAATGAACTCAGGTTCACTTGGAATTTGGCTGAGAGTTTTGCGGGATGTTTTTTGTTGTGGTGGTGTTGGTTTTTTTTTTGGAGGGGAGTGTGTACATTTTTTTTCTTTCTTTCTTTTTAAACATAGTCAGTATACTACTCCAGGTGTCAGAATCCCTAATTGCAATTGGCCTAATCACTCCAAATCACTCCACAGTGAGTGACTTGGGCTGAGCTGAGCTGCCAAAGCAAACCCTCTCTGAACAACGTTCTTGTCTTGCAGCAGCTAGCAGTATGCATTTGCAAAATCTCAGAGTCCCTAAAGCACACAATACTGTAAAAATCTAAAAATGTTAGCAAAACTACACTCACAAAGAAAAAAACATTTTTCAAAAAGGGATGCATGACCCCAAGTGGATTCAATGTCATTTAAAGAAAGAAAAGAAAGTAAATCTACACTTCTATTCTTCAAATGTAATAAAAGAAACCATGATTGTTACAAGACTTGCACTTAACCTCCAGAGTTCAGTACACAGGGCTCTGCAGCACTCCAGAGGCACACAAGTGTCCCAGGATAGTCACCCAGACCTCATTGCGTGTCTGTGCTCACCTGCAGGAGAGCGGGAGTTCAGAGACTGCCACATTTACTTGCTTTCCTGCCTATCAGATCATTGTGAGCCTTTCTGCTGCCTTTCAAGTGCCATCATCTCAGTGCGTTGAATCAATTTCAACCAGTAAACTGCATTATGTGTTTGGACCCAGCCACACTCGGGTCTTATTTTCTCCATTCTTCTAAATCCATACACTGTATTTAAGCAATAAGCTACACCAGGCAGTGGTGAATGAGCGATTACTGTACTCCTCAGGTGTCATTGTGCGGTATGAAGCTAGAGGCCAGAGTACTCTACCACCTGAGAAGTGCAGTAATGCGGTAGAGTGGTATATCTTCTTCTAAAACAGAATTTATAATCACAAATACAAGAAGCAGGGAACACTTGATATGGGTATAATGTCACTGTCAGCCAGTCAGAAATGCTATTCTTAAAAACTTTTCACAGTATAAAAATAACTCCAAACAATTATGAGACCTGGGCTATTGTACAAAGTTTGCCAGTGGAACTCAAAACACTTTGTTAATATAAACCAAATCAGTCACACAGTCTCCCATTGACAGAAAGATCATCTAACTATCCTGAAGCTGGAGAAAACAGTCCAGAGGAGAGAGGGGGAAGAAAAAAAAAAAAAAGACCCTCCATGCTTCTAGAATAAGTCACTGACTGCCAGGGATAGATATTTAGGCTCCTTTCCTTCTCCTCTACTCATCACAGTCCTATAACAACAATGGATATGCAAAACCACCATCAGTTTTCAGCCAGGATCCAGTTTGGCTTGACATCAGAGGTGACAGAGTGCATGCTGCTTTCAGAGAAACCCTGGCCTCTCAGCACGCAACTCAGGCCTGTTGGCAGACAGCTGCTTGCAACAGCTTTGATGGTCTTCTGCACCGTATGAAGCAAATTAAACAAAACAGTTCTTCCCATTTTGTCTTTAGATTCTAAAGATGCCCCCTCGTGCAACTTATTTTATTAATGCCAAATTAATAAACATTTATTTTGCAGTGTTGGCTAAGACTCACTGAACCAGGATGCCATTGTCTTAAGCACCCTGTGTACACTTGAATACCTTTCATTATCCCAAGTACCTTCTAATCAATAGCATTCAGAGAAAGAATAACTAAACTCAATTGATTGTCCAAGTCCTCGTATTTGTAGCTATTACTGCTGACAGTCCAATTCCAGGACGAGAACCTTCTCTAGTTGTGTTGAAAGGCAGCCCCAGCCTACAGGTGTTCTACGAATCCAGGAGAAGCTTGTGAGAACAGGGCCTTTGGTCTACCTGATTGAGAGATGTGTCCAAATGATGCTGTTGCTTATTTTGCCAGCTCAGGGCAGAGTGAGTCTGTTTAATTTAATGGAGTCCCTTGACATTCCTGCTACACAGAGAGGGGAATTTACCCCAGTAAACAATTTTCAAAGTTGAGAGGTACACTTTATCATTTTAACATTATGTTTTTGAACAGTCTCCTTGTCCTTAGTGGAAGACAAAGATCCTGAATCTCTTCTCATGCTAAGCTACCACTCTGTTTCCCAGCTCAGTTGTAGCTCCTGCCAATATGTATAGGTTGAACAGATGCTAATTTTCCTAAGTCCAAATTAGTACAGACAGTAACACAAGCACCTTGTCCTCATTCCCCTTTTCCCCCGAGATTACTAATAAAGAGTCAATTGCTTGGCTACTGATTGTACCACGTGCTCTAATTACTTGTTTAAATGATGGCAAACACATTAAACAAGTATTAAACAGCATTTAAATCAGTGCTCTTTGAAGAGGGAAAGACAAGCATTGGAGGCATTTATTAATCACTAAATTAGTCCTAAAATTAGCATGACTTTTGAGAATTTTCATTTTGCAAAAATGTCATCCTGGGTTAAAATAAAACCTCAGAACAGCTTTTAGAGCATAGAGCTCTAAACAGGTCAGTTTACATCCCCTACAGCCCAGGGGATTTCTAAGGGGAACGCTAATGTGAGAAGCATTGCCTATAATGAACCATGAAAAATATAGATCTCCCTGCCCCATTGGCTTGTACAATAAGTACACGTATAGTATCCAATGTAAACTGTTATACTTCTTTTTGCAAACGCCATGGTGAAATATACTGACGCCACACAGCATGTCTACATCAAACATACCAATGTCACAGGATGAAAGCCTTGTCCCAGATAGCCAAGGAACAACAAAGTGTTGGACAAGGTGCCCATACGTTTGCAAAACCTCAGCCATGAGGACAGGTGGGCTCCCTCGCAGGAGCAGCACCAGCAGCCGCTGGTCCTTCTGCAGGAACCATGTGCTGGAGTTGCCAAAAGCCCGGGCTCATTCTTTCTGTGAGACAGTTTCCCTCTACAGGGGAGATACAAGTAGCTTTTTTATCATGTCCTACTAATGGAGGAGATAACCTACAAATCACTCCTAAGAATGTACTAGTAGGAATATCAGCAAACTAAAATACCTTCCATTTGCACAGTGCCCTACAGATTCCTATCATTACTGTCACTGCTGCGCCCAAAGACACAGGGAGAAAGTCTGCTCCCCATGAGCACAAGATAAATGTTGGTGCTAACAGAGTTTATGCCACCTACACTCCCATGTGGAGTGCTGAGCTTGGCCCAAAGGATTTTAGCTTTAACTTAATGCTAAATCCAAATAAAAGAATAAATTATTTGTAACATCTTGAGATCCCTCACCTTTGCTTTACATAATATATCCTTCAGGAGAATACAAAACATACTATAATATACACTTCTAATCTTGTTATCAATTTTCAACACAGCAAAGCACACATGCAATATGGTCTGTTAGAAACGTCGCAGCACACGTGCTAATTACTAAACAGTGTTGATCGTTTGTCAATTAGTGGGTTTTATTTTCTTGTGGGAAGGAAATTTCTAGAATACCGTGAAGCAGACACACTCCCTCCCATTGTTCTCGGCTGATAGAGGTAGATTTGGATGATTGCTTTTTTCCTGTTGCCTCTTAACATTGCAAATCAAACTGCAATCAGAATAATGAGGTGTCAGTTGTTGAAACCATAGCTGGTACTACATATTGTCAAAGATTGTTCACACTAATCAACTAATAATGACATTCCTTCCTCCACCATGCTAAATAAAATTCCCCAGTTGTGCAACACAATTACTACTAATAACCATAGAAACCTTAGTGTGTTTAAGGAGACTGTTTCAGAGATTATCTGGAGACTTATTTCAGAATGAACTGGGAAGACAGATATACCAGATGGAGATTATTCTTTAGTAATTAAGCAGACATTGCTCCTGTGGGTGTATGGTATTTTCCAGTACCATGAAGTATTTTTCTTCTAATGATTCACATGAATTAAAATGATAGTTTTTACACTGATGAAGAATATCTTAAATATTTAAACATTTTAATAAATGCATTACATTAATAGCCATGCTTTAGTCTCAGAAGAAAACCATAGGAGATAATACTCAATAAACAATCCGATTAAAAGATATACTATTAAAGGAGGGATGATGAATACATGTTTTTTTTATGACAAAAAATACATTGACTCCTCAAGAGAGAGACACCTCCTGACTGTTAATAAAGTTGTTTAAAAACTATGCTGGCACAAATGCTGAAAATACTTTGTGCTCTCTGTGTCAGGAACTAAGTCACTTTGAAGGCTTTAGAAATTACTTGCTTATTGAGCTAAATTTCACCCAGATGCAGCAACATTTTTATACTGAGATGACAAGTGAGAAGACATAATTGTTACGACACAAATGTTGCATGACTTATTTTTGAAAGCATTAATCAGAAGGAGAAAAAAAATAAAAAAGAGAGCAAGATCTGAAAGAGCAAGTTGAAGTCTCAAGGTTAAATAAAGCTACCCAACATTAAAAACACAGGAAAGAAGGAAAATTCAACTCTTAATTACAGCCAAAAAAAATCCCAGTGATTTGACTGACAATTTTATTCCTGAGTTTAGAATTGCAGGATACCTAGGGGCACGATTTTATCACCTCATCAAATATATTTCAACCCCTGTTACCACCATATTTCTTTGAAAAGACTGACAACAAGAAGCAAGAAACTCACATGAACAGAGCATCTCTCAGCAGCACCCTGATGCATTACACTAAAACTGCACCACGCAAAAGGCAGATTTGAGAGCACATGGATGAAATACTTCAATAAAAATAAGAGCCATATCAAACAAAAGAGAAAACACTGGCCCAGATCTTTCAATCCAATGATATTTGATGGGTCCCTTACAATATTGCAGAGCACCATCATTGTGCAAGTTGCCTTCAAAATTCAACCCTGAATGCAACTTTTTTTCCCCTCAAAATAAAATGAAAAAATCCATATATTTTACGCAACTATGTTTCTTTCCTGATATAGATGAGGGGAAAACTGAGATATTTGAGATTGCATTGCATAGTAACCTGGGCTGCGGTAGAGAAGAACTCTTAAACACCTGATTAAGCTTACTCCTTTTTAACAAAATGATTAAAACTGTGCTTAACTTGAAGTAGTTTGCTGAATATAGTGTTTTGCTGAATCAGAGCTTTCCCAAATACAAACTTTTTAACAGCACCAACTGCAAGCCTCCAGACTTTTGCAGGCTTATCTGAACTGAAACTGAACTAAAAGCCTTCCAAGTTTTGCCCATTACTATTTCCTAATTCTTTGTGAGTTGTGCCAGTGACTCCCGGGATCCAGACTTGGAATGCATTTTGAATATTTTAAATCACAAATTTCCCCTTAAAGAAAACAGATGTATGCACATATTCACTTGAGTTCTTTATAATTTGAAACAGTATCATTTTAAACCAGTCTTATTAGATACAGATGAACAAGTTTGTTTTTATCCTGGCAAACTGCTGTTTCTATTATTCTTGTCCTTTGCTTCTAGAAATCTTCTTGCATAGCATTTGTTTTCTTGAAGTGAGTAATTACTCTTACTCTGCCATCTTGAGACAGGCCCAGAAAACAGGTCCATTGCTGCATCTAAATGAACCTTTTAAATATACGGCATGCGCTGTAAACAACAGACACCTGAAGGCTGGCACTCATTTATGTGTTTTCTTTTATATGTGACTACAGGTCAATTCCACTATCCTCAATATTTCATGGAGTTGTCACCCTTTCTTTTTCTTACTCATGTTGCCTCCATCATCAAACTCAGGATGAATAAAATCTTTACGAAATGTAGGATGGCGTGAGGTGCTTTGTGCTGCATCAAAACAGGCCATTTTAATGGCAATTTATTTCCACATCTGGAAGACTGCTTGGAAGCACTTTCAGATGCTGATGTATTCTCTTTGCATTATCAGGAATCAAGTAAAACATTGGACCAGAATCAATGATCACCACCAATGCACAGATGAATGCCTATAGCAAACTAAGCCTTCAAATTATCAGCTTGCAGAGCAGTTCTTCTTGCTCATTTTCTTTGGTGTCTGTCTGCAGCTAACATCTGTTTCCAGTTATGGCACTAACAAAGGCTTCTCCTTTGACTATTATTAACACACAAGCTTACAGTGCCACTGGGGTGTACTTCTGTGGAACGGCTGGCAAGGGAAGTCTGACAGGGTTGCTCACAGAAAAGGCAGTTTAAGTTGCATCTGCCTATTTACCCAGTTTGATACCGCTCACAACTTCTGTTGATGAGGCTGGTGAACTGAAAGCATGAGAAGCACACTATTGTAGGAAACTTTGAAAATAGGATCATCCCACAGAAAGAAAGAATTTATCCTGAGAAAAAAAATCACCACGCAAAATGTTTATAGAACTCCTTCATCGTGGAAGTAAGAGTTTGAGTATTTAGACTGCTAGTTCCGAAGGATGTCATTTCTAAATGCTGAGAGACTTCTAAGAACCTATGTCCCAGTACAGTCTTAACATCACTGACACATCAGTGGCAGTCTTAACATCAGACAGACACAACACATGTTGTCTGTCTCTTGATATCTAACCACTTCGATCTGTTTTCAGTTCTTTTATTAGCCACCTTCCCTAGAATGCCCTTCATCAGTAGCTGGCATCTTAAACACTGGGGAAACAACCAACTATTTTGATTTCCAATAACTGACTAATGCAACTAAAGATTTATCACAACAGGGACAGGATAACAACAGTGCTTTTTTTGTTTGGTTGGGGATTTTTTTATTCTTTTTGTTTGTTTTTAAATCTCTCCTTATTATTCAGAACTAGCTGCCACTATCAGTGTATTTTGGGAACGTGGCTTCTCCTGTGACCCAAACCCAACTGAATCTGGTCCCTCAGCAGAGAAGATAAAGCTCTACCCAGCACCCAGGAAGCACCTGCTTCTTTCAGATGCACTGCAATAACCCACCACTGACTTGTTGGCAGGGAATGTGCCTGGAGAGGAAATGGAAAGGAAGAGAAACTCTGCTCTCAGGTGACATGTTCACAACTGCACAGCTGCCCACTCCATTCCCATCACAGCTACATGTGCCCCGTGGTATTCTAACTGCCTCCCTCCCAGTTACAGAAGCATTTGGTCTATCCCTCTTTATAACATGCCTACATAACAGCAGACATCTCACCTTTGCCCTTTTTCTTACACCAATTCAGTACGTTATCAGTGACATCAATAATGCAGCTTTATCAACCATATAGGCTGAATGACTTTTCCTTGTTTTCTGGTTTCCAGTATCATTGCAATGCTTGAAAAAATGAATTCTAATCAGGTATCACAATGACAGGACATTAATGGCAACCCACACAGAGTTAGAAAGAGGAGAACCACGGCAAACAGCACACCCAAAAGTTTAGAATAAAACAAATGAACCAGGAGTTTTATTTTCATTCCTGATAGAACATGTTAGTTGGACAGCAAATGACAATGGTGAAGAAAGTGAAAATAAGCACATCTATATGTACATGGCTGAGTTTTGAGGTCATGTTGATGAAAGCACAGCACAGACATGTATTTGTATAACAAATCCTGGCAGAAACTAAACGACATTTAGAGCAGGAGAGTTAACAATGCACAAACAAGGCATCTGAGCGGAAGGAGATGCTTTTTCCACACAAGGGAATAAAGAAGAGGAGAAGAATGGGAAGTGGAAATAGGGTGGCATTAAACAGAATCTATGTAATTAAAAATGCTAACAGCCTCTTGGAGGCTGTTTCCAAAACAAGCTATTTCCTTTAGACAATCAAAACATCATCAAGTTAACTATGTTCAAAGCCTGATCTCTCCTTATTGCAGACAACCGATTAGAATGCTCCTGCCTCAGGGGCAGGTGGTAGAGAAGAAAAAGGAGCTTCTTGTTCCTCTACAATTCTGGTATCAGAGTCACTGGTGATGAATTTATACTTTAACATCCTATCAAATAAATATCTCCCCGGGCTCTTCCTTATTCAGTTTGGCCCTGTGACAATTTTAGAGGAAACCCAACTAACTTGCATAACTGAACCTATGTCACTGTTATATACCAGGACCTGATTTTGACCTCTTTTATACCTACGTGAAATTGATGCCATGTGTCATGGACTTAAGGTCAACATACACTTCTGCACTTTTGCTGCTGAGTGCAGACCCTGATGCATCAACTCTTTTTTTTTTTTTTTTAATCATCCCATTTTACATGGATTTTTGTTTCTTTTCCCATGGTCATGGAGGGATGTACAAGTGAACTTTAATTTAGAATAGTCTTGTAGATCCACGAGTCTCTATCAAGAATATGACACTGGGTGCATGCAGCAGCTGCAGCTCCCATAAAAAAAACATGGTAGGATGGATCTTTCTATTAGATTAGACATCAGTGAAAATGCAACATCAACAGCACTGTAACCTCAAGGACCTGTTCTAAATCAGATGATGTACTGAGAAGGTGGCAGTTTCATCTCTAAATCATATTGCTTCACTTGAAAGGATGGCAATGATGTCTCAAAGTAGAGACTGGAACTAGATGATTTTGAACTTTAGCATTAAATCAAAGTACTTGATTTATTTCAGTGATACCTCTCAGGATAATTCTATTCAGTGAAGTGTTATGCATGCTAGGAATAGAAAAATTCAAAATAATTTTTGGCTGCTACACAAATGCTGAAAGACTCAGGTAAGCTAATACAAGCACATTATACCCAATGGAGTAGAGGTCTGTGCTTCAATGAAAACAGTAACTTTTTTATTTTGTCATCTAGGAGAAAAAGTTTAGTTATTTTCACAATTTCATTCTCCCCTTCTCATTTGTACAACTAAGACCCTTGACTCACTCTGTCCAAAATTTTGCCCAGCCTACCAACTATCACTACCTGCATTCCTCAGGTAGATGGAGAACTGCATTCCCTCAGAGAAGTTTGGTTGCATTTTCTTTTCCAGCTGTTTCCTTCTCAAACAATTTCCAGACCTGACTGTATGTAGTTCTCAAAAGGCATCAAATCACAACTTTCTGTTTTTTTTCCTCTCCCAACAAAATTTGTAATTGGGGAGTTCTGTTTACTCATGGATATTTTTGCTCCATTCTTTATGCTGCCTAGAAAAACAGAAACACACTATGTAGCCTATAATACCTTATTGTGATAATCAGAGTAGGATAATCAGATGAGCTGCTTTACATATCTGTTGGCATAACATCAATATGGATGGTCTGGCTTAAATACAGTTGTCTCTAAAATGTGATTAAAGGAGGTGTCTGGTCTGAGGAAAAGAGTATAATACATTTAACTGTGAAAGAAAAACATGCATTTCCCTCAACAAACTTTAGAAAGTAAACATTCATTTCATCAAAGCAGAAAATAGTCTGATAAAAGTAATGGCATTACAAGAACTCATGGGTCTTTGGGATAGAACTACCAGAATACAAGCTGCCCTTTTAGTTAAACTCATGCAAACTTGCAGTCATTCATTACGAAACAAACAATATTATCCCATTTCAGCCACTTGACAATCACCAGGAATATCTAAACATCCTCTTTCAGATTGTTCTGTACATATCTTACTCAAACTGCCTGAGCTTTTGAACCACTAGAGAAGTTTTTATTGGGCAAACCTACCTTTGCCAAACTTGCTCTCCCTCCATGTTTGCAAAATTTTGATAAAAATTTCTGAGGGGAAAATAAAGTCTGTTGACTATTTTTGTCAAAAAAGGGAGAAACATTTTGCATAACATTGACATGAAACAGGTTTCTTTCAAAATTAGTTTCATGGGAAACCTGGGTTTTGCCCTGATTCAAAATTCAGCACGTTCCTAAATTTCAAGAGCCCTACTGCAATCTAGGAAATGTGTGCTTTTTGTATTCAAGTAATTTCTTCTTTAGACACTTAGCAGTCATTAAGGAAACTATGATAAATTTTAGGACTCCCATTTGTGCATACACAACTAGTATACTCGGTACTGTATAAACACAGGCCATGAGGTAATCTCTTGCCACGTATACTTTGCAGAATAATGAATCTGCAGCATTTATTCTGACCTCTGATGGCAATACTTTATCTAGAAAATTTGCTTTCTGGAGCAAGTCTGTATGTGGACTTGGGCAGTGTCGGTGTTATTCTGAGAGAGAAACAGAAGGCAGCCCTAGCTCTGTAGCACACAAACCAAAAATGAAATCGGCAACAAGCTTACTATAATAGAGCCATAATAAAATAATGAGCTCACCAAATACAGGATAAAACTGCTAGTAAGAGAGCTTTTAATCTTTATTTGATCTTGTTGGCTCTGATTCAAATTAGAAGTAATTTCATGGATGTCAATGGAGTTATTCAGGTATAAATCTGGTTTGAGAGCAGAATCTGGCTTACTATTCAAGCATATTTAATAGAGAGAGAGGGAAAATTGTCAATAGCTGTTCACAATGTTCTTTTAATTGAATTAATACTATAATTCACCTTGCTGAAAATAAAGAGCCTCTTCACATTTTGATACTGAACTAAACCCCTGCTTACTACCAATACGTATCTATGTAATTACAGAGAAACAAATTGCAGCTGTAAGAATTCTCTCACAAATGCATGAATGTAGATCTAGTGGCTCTGTGCACCTCCACGCACTGTGTAAATAAAGACCAGTCACATAAACAGGAGCTGAAGGACTAAATTGATTTATAACTTCTGGAATCAAAGCCTTTGCCATATTAGAGCTATCGTCACGTGAGATTATAATATTTCTAAGGTTCAGCCAAAGTCCCTTCCATTAGAAGCCTATTAAAAGATGTTTAAGAATCATCTTTCATATCCCTTTTTGCCTCCTATCATCTATAGTCTATAGTTCCTTTTCAATTATGCCAATGCAAATCCAAACTCTGCTACCAGAATCTACAGAATAAATCGAGATTTAAAAGAGAAACTGGGAACATTTTTATCTGTCTGAATTTAAAGTCTCTCTTCGTGTGCTCCAAAGTTTAGGAAATGGGCCATGTATGACTTTTATGTCTTCCTTGTCCTCCACGGAACTGTGAACATAGTTAAATCATCTTTACTGTTTTTATGGGAAGAGAGGCCCACAATACTTATTTTCAGAGATACTGACTCCATGGTATTAAGATCATGAATATATGCCAGGAAATTGTGTTCTATATGGTCTCAGTACTGCTTAGGAGTGGAGATGGATGGTAGATTTTTAAAGACCATACATCATGCTGTGCGGGCCATAATCCTGGCAAGAATAAACTTTGTGAGGACATCCCATTAAAGATCAGTCCCAGCTCTCAAAGGTGGAATTCTTCTTCTCATGTCTAGGGGTGGCTTGCCTTGGTATCTTTTCCTTCTCTGCTACATGTTGCTAATACTGACATACTGTTGTTAAGGCACAGTGACTTCATTTATTCTGCATGAGAAGGTCAGGAAGTACTCCAGGGGTTTCAGAAATGGTGTTCAATGATTTCATTGGGCTGAAGCTCCCGTTAAGTCACACTGACCCCTCAGAGAAAGAAGAGGCATGTTAAGAGGCAAAAGCAGCTTACTCTAGTTAAATAAAATTGTAGACACAATGAAGAGACTGCAAATGGAGCCTTCTAAAGCATTTAGCTAGGTATTTCACGCATATGCTGTGCTCTGATTTTAGAAAGCTATAGAATGAACCTTTATAGAAATCCTAACCCTATTGAAATCAATAGTGAAACTTGGCCAGTGTGATCAAAGCCGATCAAACAGTCATCATAAATAGATACCACTGTTGACTATTACATTCCAACACGGAATATGATCTAGCTTCCCTTTGGTTCAATGGCAAAATAAATGGAATGGGATTAAAATCAAGGTCATAAGAGCCAGAAGAATAAGAAAAATGATAGTTTATACGTGCAGTCTTGCAAAGAAAACAGAAGAAACCCCCCCTCGTCGTCTTTTTTTTTTTTTTTAAATATGAATTCTCCTTAATGTTTTCATCATTGTTGCAAATAACAAAGCCTACATTGCTTGGTGACAGCAGGAACCTTTTGAAGAAAAATTGTAACCGTTACTGGTTATGCAGCATTGCTTTTATATGTAATCATTGTGCGGCTTCTCCTTGGACAGCTCAGTCCTACAAATTCTTACTCATTCTTACTTCAAGCAGATTCCCCCCAAATCCAATTGCATAAAGAACTGCAAGAATTGATGAGAGCCTTTAGAAATGAATTAAAGTTTTGACAGAGAAGCCATTGGTTTAGAGCTTAATCCTGCAAGNCTTGGTTTTACAAGGTAGAGAAAACTGAGATCCTTATTTGTCAAGGCATTTAAAAGCATGTTAAAAGTCCCATTAAAATCAGTGCAACTACTCACATGCTTAAAGATAAGCATGAGTTTAAGTGCCTTGCTGTATTAAGGCCAGACTGCTCAGCCAGAATCAAGTCTTTAGCCCCTTTGGTCATTGCAGTGTTATTTGCTATTCACGATTCGTGTTCAAGTCCTGCAATCCAAGGTTTAATTTCCTCAGCTTTTGGGCTTTCTGTGAAGTACTTTTAGCTGATACTCCAATATCTGCCCAAGGCTCCACAAATCAAGAGTCAAATGCAATCTAAGTAAAATGGTGAAAACCCTGGAAACTCCATATCCCCAACACAGATGCTCAGCTTTAACTCTTCTTCCTACTTTTTCAGGTATGTAGTATCTTCCCTGGACTGTTATTCTTTCCTCTCTGGAGCTCACTCAAAGACATGGTATTCATAGCCAAAGAATCTCTCATCCAAGTTAGCACGACAGTTATAGTTACTGCACTTCCATGATCTTTCAGACAAATCCACTTAGCCATTTGCTAAAGTATGCTCCCTGCCCGACCAGGGCAAAAACTAGGAAGAGTTAAAGTGGAGGGATTGACAGTACTCTATGCCTTTTTACATTCCTTGGTGATTAAAACCACTTCTAACTGATGTAAGCTACAAACGAGCTTGCTTATTATTTAAAATATCATGTTCAGGTTTCCAGTATATTTAGTTTTTACAGGTTTACTGTCACTTTGTCTATTGGGAGTCCTGTATGTGAGTTAAGAGTAGTTTTCCCAGCTGAAAATAGGTATAAATAATACTACAAATTTATGTCAAGGGAGTCAATATGGTGTCATTGATGTGTACTATACTATTATGTTGAGTTAGAGAATGCCATGATGTCCTTTGCATAAGCGACAAAATGCTGGTGGTCTTGTTGGGGGGAGAAAGAAGAAATATCATTTTACCTAACATGATATTTTGAGTAAACGCAGATATTTTCATAATCTAAAACCACATTAAACAAGCAAAGATACTGAAGGGTAATTTCCATGTAATTCAAATTTGTTCTTGCATACTAATGTTCATTGAACTTT
>VYZM01020685.1:970532-983782 GCA_013398915.1 Dromas ardeola
TCTTGAAACATTAGAGTAATGAATATAACCAATCCAAAGACATTGCTACCTGCTTATATATAGTTTACAAAGTAAAAAAAAGAACATATGTTTCTAACTTCCCTGCTCTGGTTCACAGAGGGAATGTCAGTGCTGTCCTGAGAAAGTTGCACATTAGAAACAATGACAAACAAGAAAAGAAAAGGTGTCATCATTTTCATCCCTCTTGGTTACATCTAAATGGACAGATGCAGGAGCACTTCTGATTTCAGGTGAGCACACCAATCACATCCTGGCCCCCACCTCTGTGACACTCCAGTGTGCATGATGCTCCTCATTTTATACTTTAAGGAAAGAAGAACGGCTCAGACAACTGGCTGAGTAAGAGCTGGGTTCCCGAGCTAGAGTACTAGGGGAGCAGGGCTCTGCTTTGGGCACGAACCCGTTCACTTTGCTCACTAACCACTTCACTTTGCTCAGCTTACCTATGCATTCCTTGAGATAATGGGAGTTTTACCAACTTCTTTCAGTTCTAACACTGGGTTCAAGGCTTCTGTCACATAGGAGCGTAGGGTATAGTAAAACATTGCCAGAAGAAAACCCACTGCTGGAACTGGAAAGCTACACAGGTCTACAGCTCTGATCCCAACCACAAAAGAGTACACCATAACATGCAAATAAATCATTAGCTATTGCTATTCATTCCTCTATTTTATCTTTTGCAGCACTAAATACATTAAGGAATTTTTGATAAATTTTCCAATTATATTTGTTCAGAAGCATTGGCAAAACAATCTGTGCTATTAATGAGTTGTTTAGTGCAAATTAATCATTAAACTGGACAGTCTATACCCTGAAAAGAAATTTGTTTTGCAGAGTGTTTTTATTAGCACAGTCAGTCTTTGGAAATTATAGTGTTTCTTGAAAGATCTTCATAATTACTTTGATTTAACTTTTTATAAATGTTATAAATAATTTGTTTCAAAGGTAATAATCCACAAAGCACTCAACGGGACTGTGGTCTGTCAACCTGCCCTCGAACATCTCAAGAGGAATGTATGAAGAAGGAATCTCTAACTTCATACGTGGGGACAGCAAACAGGCAAAGTTCAGTTGAACTCCGGTGTGTCCTACAACACTGAGGAAGGAAGTGGGAGTGACAGTGGAGATAGCTGTCATATCATAAGTTAAAGGAACCCTAAGGTCACTGGAAGTCTACTGGAAATGAGTTCTCCATAAAGGGCTCCCTAGTTACCTAGGGAGTTACCTAGTTTTCTTTCCTACATTCAGCCTAATGGGTGGGGTAGGGAACTTGCTGGGTTTTTGTAACCTCAGTTAAATACGCTGCAATAAGGAAATCTAATGCAACAATTAATGCATCTGAGAAGTGACAATTGTGAACATATTCTGCATAGAGTCTATGTATGAGTAAACTTTCTTTCGAACAGTAGCATGAATATGATGGTTAATGTTTTATTAAGCAGCACAAACACATACTATTGCTGCTTCCAGTATTGCACATATGGCAATGTCTCCTAGCAGGAAGAGCAGTTCTTGCTTAACAGAAGTATAGTTAATCTAAATACACAAACTGCAAGGGAATTATGAAATCAGGAGCAGCTATCAGATCCTCTTAGCATCATTGCATTGTCTGGAGCTAATTGCTACATCCCACAATTACATTTTTTCCCTAGACATTTGCCTAATCCTATTTCTTGCGATGACTGTTCGTATCATTGCCTTATTTTTAATACAGCACAGCTATTCTCTGTGCACAGACACACTCTGCTCACATTCCTTTAGGATTTGACCCTTTCTTGGCTTTAGTTCATGCCTGTTATTCTTGTATTTGACACAAGTTCAAATCATCTTGTAGCATCTATCCTCTCAAATCTCTTTGGACTTTTATATACCTCAAAAAGGTCACCACTTTCTCTCCGTACTCCACGTGTTTTAGCCTTAAAGTTTGAGAGGTTGGTTGTGGATCTTTGTTTTTGTTTTTTTTTGGTAGAAAACCTTGTCTTTAAAAAAAGTCCCTAATGTTTTATAACATTAGAGTTGTCATCCACTTTATGTATTTTCCTGACAGTCTTCAGGAAACTTATCTATAATTACTGCCTTCCACATGTGTCCTCATAAGTTGCTTGTATTGTAATATCAGTCTCCTACTTGGCAAAGACAGATACAATGAGTTCCTTAAAAAAAAAAAAAAAAGGTTGGTTTCTGATTCCTTTTTAACAGCTATTGTCTTTAATGTGACAGTGACTGTTTATACTGGCCTTGTATTTAAGGCGAAGTCCTAATAGAGATGATGGAGTTCAGCTGACACAAAATCCTTCAGGAAGCTAAAATCACCTTATCTTATCATTCAGCTTGAGCACTACAGGAGAGATTTGCCCTCAGCAGCACATGTAACAGTCCTTTGGTTACACTTGCAATGGGCCTCTCACTGTGGTATCTCATAAACTGTCTTTTTCCCTCCTATATTTAAATAACCAAGTGTATTTATTACACATATGCTGCCATATAGCAGCTTTTTCCTGGAACCCCTTGCAAGATTTGTCTTGTCTTTTGTTTTATGTATTTTGGAGAAAAGGAGGCTGAGGAGCGACCTCACTGCTCCCTGCAGAGTCCCGAGGAGGGGAGAGCTCTTGTGCTGAGCTCTTCTCCCTGGGATCAGTGCCAGGATGCATGGGAATGGTTAAGCTGCATCAGAGGAGGATCAGACTAAATTTCAGAAATAATTCTTTTAAAGCATTGGAACAGGCTTCCTAGAGAGGTGGTCGATGCCACATGCCTGTCGGTGTTTAAGAGGCATTTAGACAATGCCCTCCATGTGCCTTAACTTTTGGTCAGCTCTGCAGTGGTCAGGCAGTTGGACTAAATGATCACTGTTGATCCCTTCCAACTGAACCATTCTAAGTATGATCCTGTACTAAAAGAGTTTTAGAAGCCAGGCTATGAAAAGGTCTCTAGTTCTTCCTCTCTTGTACAGATATATTTCTTTGCAGACACAGTAACTAGTATTTAGATGTTTACATCCACACATTTATCCACTGATTTTATATTAAGGGGCTAAGATTTTTTTAATGTGACTGTTCATTTTACAAAGAAATAAATCTACAGTATGATACAATCCTGAAAATGTAAACGGCACTGTAAACTCCAATGCTATACTGAAAAATACATGCTCATTAAAGTTCAGTGAGTCTTTAATAGGAATTTATGTCTGAAGTCAAGGAAGAATGAAGATATGGTAGCAATCTTTATAATGAAATAACAATGTACATGGGAGACGGTAAACAATGTAGATCTTTTATTTGGTCAGCACATCGTGTGTATTTTATTATAAAAGCATTTTGACCTAAACTGCCTCTCTTCAAGATACCAGAAGTTTTTACAGGGCTGTGCTGACTTGTTAACTCTGATTTGCATAGTTACAAGGCACAGAAAGATTTCCATTCTGTGACACGATGGCTAACTTCAGCTCCTTCACCACGTCAGTAATTGCCACTTTGTAAATATTTTCTTTGAGTCTAGGCCCACAACTTTTGTTGGGTTTTTTGGCCAAGAGTAATATCTCTGGGAATGACTTTAGAGTCTCACGTCCAAGATTTGTGTGTAACATAAAAAGGAGAAAACAATTACCCTAGAAAATTTTCTTTATGTGAAAAGCCTAAGACATCCTCCTATAAAACCTGTGAAAGTTGTATTAGTACTTTAATAATAACTAGCTTTAGTACCTCTCCTTCCTACACCTCTCAGCATAGCAAATATGATAGGACTGGACCAGACTCTGTTGCCCTCTAGTGACTTCCAGGCAGGGCAATGGCTTTCAGAGCCATTTATACAGATGCATGTGAAAAACAATAAATCAGGAGGTCAGTGATGTTGATTTATCTTTTCCATCTCTCCACTCCCCGCTTTCCAAATGTCCTAAGCAAAACAGAAGTCAGAAATTAATAATTAGCAGGTCTTTAGATTTTGGTTTAATTGCCTTCAGTCTGCATCTTTGGTGTTATTTAGGCTGTAGCAGAGTTTCCCAAGTGACCATCTTTATCCATATTACACTATTAGCATGTCAGAATCCTGTCAACTGGCAGGTCCTATTGGGTTGTAATTCTCTAGATCAGTATAAATATATTGGGAAAAACACCACAAGAATGGCTGACAACCACTGTTTGAAGGACTCATGGTTGTGTACAACAGAATATAGAGCAGCTCATAATAAGAATAGAGCCAATTTTACAACATCTGTAAAATCCTCAGGACTGAAAAGCCCATAGCAATGGGGCTCTGATCTTCACCTGGGTCTCTGGACAGTGTTCTCATAATGATCATTAATCAATAATGATACTAATCCTAGCCAGAGGGAAAAGGGGCAGAAGAGAATCAATTCTTCATTCAGTGAAGAGTCTGGTTGTGATTGGGCAACACTGATAGAGTCTTTTCTGATTAGCATGAGGTCACATCGCCTCTTTTGTCATCTGCCTTAATGAAAATACTACAATGTGATTTTACTGTCTTCCCTTTCTAGCAGAGAGAGCCTGTGATGAATGGTATATGGGATTTTCAGCGTGTGCTATATGCCAGTTCCTGAAGGAACAATATTTTGCATTCTGCATTTGCTCAGGAAATGCTTCTCTGATCTTTCTATGTTGCAAAACCACTGTTTGAGAGAGCAGCTTGCTGTGTCATCCACACTGCACAAATTGTTTGTAGCCATATTGGTCCTCACCATGAGCATATGTGAGCATTTTTCAAATGTCACAAAAACTTGCTGTCTTAAGGATTAATATTAAACACCTTGTACCATATGGAGGCACATGAGAGAGTCCTTTATAGATTTTAGTTAGGTATTGCATGATTTGCTAGGGAGGGCTGTGCTGTAAGCATCTTTAGCGACTGCAGATAATAGATATTCATGTGGTTAAAACCAATATTTCTCTCCACAAACCTAGCTTAATTAGGTTTGCTGCAATTTTCTATGATAACTCAGTTCTGCCTTTGCCTTTTGGCTGGCAGATTGTCCCTGGAAGCCTCTTACAAAAATTCCCATTGACTGCAATGATTCTCAGTTAGGGCAAAACTGATCACTGCTGCCTTCCCTGCTGTTGAACTCCATCAACAAGCCCTACATAACTCTCTACAAATAGAAAAAATCAGTAGGGTCAGAAAATCTGAAAACTGGCTGTTTGACACCAGAAACATAATGATAATGTAACTAGTTCTGCCAGGACTTGCATCAGAGCATAACAGATGAATCCCTCCTCATCCACTGAGTCACCTTGCCAGCTTTTTTTTCAATTAGTTTCCTCCTTATAAATCAACACTGAAAGATCACTTTTCAGCTGGAAGGTATTCAGTCAAACAGCAATATACCATCAGCAGCCATGAGACAAAAATGAGGAAAATGGGAACACTTTTTTTCATTTCTGCTCACTACATATGAAACTTACACTCTCTCCCTAAGTCCTGAGACTAAGTTTCTTATTATAGTTCCATTTTAATAGATGCTCCTCCTCCCTGCCCTTCCTACTTCAGAATGATGACTTCTCTATAGGGGGTGGTTGAAATGTGTGTGTCTCCAAGTTTTGCTTACCTGTGTTCATGAAATTACATGATCTCTCCCCTCTGTTCTTCAGATCACTCTCAAATTTATAGCTTATATGGAACCCTCTCATGCCTTAATCAACAGGGCTGAGTTTTGATTCAACCAGCTTGATTTTCAGCCACAGGAATTGCTATTGTTGCACTACTCTTCCTTACATGTAATTCTTTCACACTTAATTGGAACTCCAGGGTGATTTAAGCTGGGTGAAATTCCTTGTAAAACTATCAGGTTGCTTACGTGCAACGTACAGCCCTACAATGTTTGTTTTGCTGTTATTCAGGTCTGGGTTCAATCTTGCTCAAGGCTTTTGCCAATATACAGAGTGCTGAGCATACAATAAAACAAATAAGCAGTAAGAATAGCATTCCCAGTTTCCCTGTGGATTTGTACCCCATATGTTCCTGCTCTCTCACATCCCTCTTCCCCTGCAGTTTTCCACTGTATTTTCTGTAGCATCTTCCCCAGCCAGAGGGCAGGGTGCTCCGGGGCTTGTCTTGGCTGTGCAACTGCCAGGCGGTCGCTGCCTGACTGCTGCCAATCAGAACCCACAGTGTCCAAAATCTGCCAGCCACTTTTGGAGGAAACATCCATTTGGATCTCCCTCTTCCATTTTGCTGCTGATTTTCAGGGCCTATATAAGAACTTAATGACCTTTGAGACTTCGACTCTTCCTTCAGAGTTGGTTAAAACTGACCAGCAAATTCAGAAATTACCAGGGACAGATGGGCAGCATGCGCACAAAAGTCTCATTTCTAGCCAGGCTACACAGTGCCTCAATTCAGACCTTGTTCTGAACAATTTATATACAGTCTTGCTGTTTGGCTGCTAGAGCCCACGTTAACCTGCCTTTTGCACATGTGTTTCATCAACACGCATTTACCTTGACTCGCTGAATACCACCATTCTGCTCTAGTTTTCAGGAGGAGATTAAATAGCCCATATCATTAAAGCAGAGTTCTTTGGCAGAAAGCAAATATGTCACCTTTATTTTCAAGTGAATTCCTAGTTTTGGTATCAAAATAATGACTGAAGAAAAGGAGTTATATAAACACGAATTTGTACTACCTTACTTCATATTTGAGGAAAATATTGAGATACATCACAGATCAATAAATCCACTGAACAGGGAGAACCAAATACAAGTTAGAGACCAGCAAATGCCCAATAATGGTATGGAAAATGGAGCAATTGAAGAGTGATTGTAAATTACATTTGAGCATCTTAAGCTAAATAAAGCCAAAGAGAAAAATGATGTGCTAATTATTTTTTCACTCAGCCTACCTTAGTTCTATATAACATTCTAGTAACAATTGCCAGGACCATGGACTTAATTGCACACATTTTCTTCATTTAAATGTACCTGATGAATAGGAGTATTACAGGGATTATGCCTCTTAATGACAAAGCTAATCTCCTATGTAATAGTTGATGGTGATCACTGCTTGTGTTATTCAAGGTAAAAAAAAAATGAATTTTCCTGTGTGCTCAACTTCAAAGGATTTCATTTGACTAAAAGAAAGAGAAAGGAACATAAAGGAGGAGACAAGAGCATGAACTCTGGATTGAAAAGGAGGATAAACTCTGATTATTTCAATGTTTTGTACAATCCAAAGTTGTTAGAAAAACATAAAGCATTTCTTATATTAAACGATTGATTTGAGAGGAAAACGAAAATGCTCACATGTTTCACAATGTGCAGATGGACGAGTGTAAAGCTTTCTGTAATGATAACTCATGGAAATAAAACAAAAATATCACAAATCCAGACGCCAAGTCAAGACTGCTGAATTGCCATTATTAGGAGCCTATAATACTACAGGATTTATTTTTCATTTGAAGAAATACTGTTTTCTGTCCACAGCCAGATAGGTTCAGAGGGATGGCATATTACGCAAAGTGCTATGATTCATACCACCTCCCCGCCCAGTCTCACTCTTTTCTGTGGATAATGTACCTGACAAATGATTTCTCTTTAGCCGAGAACAACAGTGCGGCGTATTTGTATCATTCAGAGTCCTGGAAAGAAGTGTCTGAAGAACTCCCTGCCTAGGGAAAGTGCACATGGGGCAGTAAAACAATACAGATCTGGACATGCACCTGTTTTCTCCGAGGACATCATCAGTTAAAGATACAGAAAACCTTAACACAGGAAAAGAAATGCAATAAATAAATAAATAAAATAATTGAGTACAGCTGTTTGTGTTTTGGCCGGTTTCTTTCCTGACTTATGCTAAATACTCCTCAGAGTCCTTTGACTTGCAAGCTCTGAGACCTTGGAAGGAAGGACGGGGAGGGGAGAGAGAAAGAGAGTAAGCACAAACACATTTGCTAAGTGGGGTTTTATAAAATATTGCAGCTCTCAGTCTTAAAATGTCTAAAATTAAAATCTGTTGCAAGGACATAATAAAAATAAAGCTGATAATATGCTCCCCTAGGAAGAGGGGGCACATGCTGCTCCCCAGTACCCAGAAGCCATTATTTCTGCTGAGAATAAAAACAATTTACACAGTAAGATGCATCCCCAGCTTCCAGAGTTGATTTAGAGATATCAGGAAACTTTCAAAATAGGCATGGCTTAGCATGAAATTAGTGCATGGAAAATGCCTCTCTTGAAACAGTCCCGTGTTTTATCATTTACCTCCTCACCCAGGAGGACTTATATCTGATCTCCCAGCCCTGCAGCGCCCCATTCAGTCAGGTTATTATGAAAGCACAGCAATCAATCATGTCTCACTACAGGTGACACTCAGTAAGCATCAGGAAACAAGTCATTTTACATGGATATAAATACATATTCCAGTTAACTGTCTTTCCTTAGGTACAGTCATCTAACAACCTCAAAAAAATTAGCCCAATGGCCCAATAAAATTCTTCATCAGATACCAGATTTGTAAAATTTATATGAACTTACTTATATGCAATAAAATCCACAAAAAACTATAATTAAATTCAAGTGTGATGCACCAATATAAATATGCACATTCCAATGTTAAGATGACGGTATGGGACTGACATATTAACTGAACATTCCTGCTAAAACTTGAAATCAATTATCAGGTACTGTGACTAAGCTTTAGGGTCAACATGATACGGTCATCAATCGGCTGATCATTTTTCAGCAATATCATGCCCCACTTTGTTTCTCCCATACCCACAATAACTATAAACCAATGATCTCATTTTTAGGGAGGAAAAGAAGGTTAGATTCAGAGCCCAGCTTTCCTAGAGATGGGGAAGTCGTACAGAATCACAAAGCCCAATGGTCCAGTTAACATGTCGGGATCACTGCAGAAAGAGAAATAACCCCACACGAAACTGCAGCCCTCACCTGCGGAGGTAGGAAAGAATATTGGACATAAACAAAAATCTGAAAAGTTCCTAGGATCCATCTGTCTTTCCTCTCACTTGCACCAAGGACTGTCAGAGGTTTTCTAACAAGAAGCCAGGATGAGGTGTGGGAAATGAGCATTTCCCCATGTTACCACCTTCCCATAGAGGTTCTTTCTCAATAGTTAAGGGCAATGACGAGATGAGCTTTGCTGTGCTTATAAATAAAATTTTTATTTTCAAAAAGAAGATGTAGCTAAAAGTATATAAAAATACCAATAAAATAAAGCCAACCAGGAATCCTTTCCAAGATTTTTTAAAAGAAGCAGCAAAACTAAAAATTGCAAAGAAGCTCACCATGACGTGCTTATGCTTCAGTACAAGACAGTATTACTAGCACAGCACTTTTTTTGGTCGTTGACGAGAATTCTCTACAATCTGAAGTTCTTTAAAGTTAAATTGCACTTCAAAGTTTCATTTACACACTGTAAAAATGATATAGTTAAGTTTTCAACAGGGAATGAATTATTCATTAAAGAAGATAATGGTGTTAAACTCGTCCAAGGAGCTATAACATTAGCATAAAGAATGCCTTATGTCACATTAATTTTAAAAACAGAAAACATACAACACAAGAGATACTGAACTGTGGATTTGGTTTTTGGTTACGTTAAACAAAAAGCAATTATTCTTACAGCAACCTTTTCATAGCATTTTAATCATACTGGTAGGTATTTTACAAGCCATTTGATCTTAATTATTAATTGCATCAGGGTAGGCTGGGTAGAACATACTTCTATTCTAATTTTATTATCTTTCCTTTTGATTTTATGCAAAGATGTGAAACAGAGAAGTGCTTAAAAAGGAAAAAGCTCACTGTTTGAGGTTTTTTTTGTTTACATCTCAGTGAAATGGAAGTGTCAGATATAAGAATATACAAAACCTAATTTTTAAAAAAAAAAACAAACCCACNAGGAATTAAATCAGTATCTGCAAAACAGTTCCTCTTAAATTCAATTGTCAGTTAATTCTGTTTACTGACAGAACAGCACACTTCCTCAGCGCTTTCTCGACTTAACTTCTGTAAAATGGACCCACTGCTACTTCTCAGTGATTTTTTTTAGTATTCTAAAAGTATTCTTAAATTACTTTGGGTTAATAGACTTCAGGATTAAAGTAAGATAACTGTTTGCTTTCTCCTCTACCATTCATCTTCTCAATTTATTCTTTCCTGCTACCGTGCGAAGTAGCTGCTTCATAAGTTCGCTAATAGAGTTTAATGAATAGCTATTCACCTATTTTGGAACTAAAACTAGTTTTAGAGGTCTTGTACCTGTTTCTTATAACTTGTTTTAGAGTTAGGGTCAAACCAAAGGCAGGTTTTTCAGCCAGGCAAAGAAATTGTTGCACTAGGAGGACAGGGGGCAATGGCTGTAGCAGTCAGAGAATTCATGCTGGATTTTCCTTACATTTACTTATTATTACTTATTTATTTTATTCATGTTACTTACTACTCAGATTTACTTTTCTTTACCAATTAATCTATTTAGATTAAGGAAAAACGTAGATGGTTCGGATTCTGCAAAGTTGATGAGACAAATTCAAGATAACCATGTAAAATACTGGTTTTATCCTAAGGAGCGAGGGATTTGGATGGCACCCTGAAGGCAGTTTTTTGCTAACGCGATGCCTGATTCAGTCTTGCAGTCTGTCTCACAGACAGGAATGAATATTTGTTCCCAAAACCTTTGTAAGGAAAAGTCTAGCAGCACTTGCCCTTGCCACAGCATGAGGTGACTGGGCCAGCTGAACTCCCTTCGAGCCTAAGTTCCTAAAGGTTGCCTTACCCTGTAAATTCTTCGCAGATGGATGGCACCCTGAAGGCAGTTTTTTGCTAACGCGATGCCTGATTCAGTCTTGCAGTCTGTCTCACAGACAGGAATGAATATTTGTTCCCAAAACCTTTGTAAGGAAAAGTCTAGCAGCACTTGCCCTTGCCACAGCATGAGGTGACTGGGCCAGCTGAACTCCCTTCGAGCCTAAGTTCCTAAAGGTTGCCTTACCCTGTAAATTCTTCGCAGAGGGTTGGAAGATTATCCCTTCATTCCCAGTCTCCACACTGTTAACTGTTTCAGTGCTGATTATTTTGAGGAAACATTTTGTCTGTGTGCTTACTTGCGATTCCATGTCAATTCAGCATTCCCTCAGATACCAACCTCCCCACCTCACTAATCCTCTCTCTACTTCTCAGCAACTTTTGTGACAGAAAAATTATTTGCAAATGCCTGAGACACGCCGGCATCGAAAATGGGGATGGGTAAAACCAATCCTATTTACCAGCTCACAACACAGCACAGCAGTCACCATGCTAGTTGCAGTATACTTTTCCTCATTTAATTAAGAGCTTCATCCATTTATAGAAATCTGCTGTACAATTTCAAAGACTGCATCAAACAATGACATCTAAGTCTGCCTGTATCCTGGGGAGTACAGGCCTTCCCCACAATAAGCAATGAATGTTCCAGTAGCTCCAAATGAACTCCAGGTGTTTCTGCCCGGCCTTCAGTCACTGCAATTCCTCCTCAGTAATTACTGCTCAGAGACATCTTCAATCGGGTAGTATATTTTAGCAGCATTAAAGGCCTTACGTGAATCCCAATTCCATGGAGACTTTCATGGGTTTGAAGAGGCTTTAGATCAGGCACTAAATATACAGATTTGGGACTGTGTTAGGACATAAAATGCTGTTTAATGTAGGATGGAAGTTAAGTCACAAATAACATATCATGATGGGAGAATTTAATATTTCTTTTCCTGGAAGTTCAATGCTTTGAAAGTAATAATAAAAGCATGCAATATCAGAGTCAGGCATATAGCAATCTGACGGAGTAATGCAGATGCTAGTTGAAATAATGAAGAGATAGCAATAATAGATAGAATACTGTCAGTAGATAATACTTCTGTCTTTCTAGATACATACCAAAGACAGCTGGTTTTCAGAGGCAGAGGCTCCGATAATTCACTACGTTACTGACTTTAGTTCTATTACACAAAATTACGGCTGTGTAGATACACCCCTTGTATCTGATGAATAGCAACACCAAGGAATAAGAGTCACTCACTCTGTCATGGAATGACTGTGTAGATTCCTTACCTGAAATTTATCTCAGTTTAAACAACTATCACACACAGGGGGATCATGAACAGACTACTTTAGACTGTGACTCAGGTTTTGGGGCCTGAATTTCTGAAACCACAAAAACTTTGGGCATAAATAGCTGTGAGTGCAATTTATTACATTTAGGTCACCCAAGCACATCCACAAAACTATGACCCTTACGATACTGACTCCCAAAGGCAAGTGAAGCAGGAGATATAGTCTGTGTAGTAGCTCACAACTGGGTAGCAATTGGTAAAAGATGGAGAGATTTATAGGCTGAGGTTAGATAAACATCTTTTAAATACTCTTAGGTCAGATTTACTTTAAGTCACTCAAATCTCTCTCTGCTGAAAATCCGTCGTCTTTGTGAAAATTCTTGACTATAGCAAAACACAGAACATCAGGAGAATTGCCTGTCTCATAGTACTATGGAATAGTAACAAAGAAGAAAAGAGGGGAAAAAAGAGGAAAAACAAGGAAGAAAAAAATTCATAAGAGACTATACAAAAATATATGAAGATGGCATCTCTTTCTCTCTCCCCCTCTCGCTTCAATATGCATGAACACACGGTTTCTTCTATCCCTCACAACATTCACTAGATTCCAATTTCATTTTCAACTCCCAGCAGCCAATTATCAGTGTAACACGTAGAAAGGAAGTAGAGACAAAGGAGGTAGGCCAGTTTAATTAACACACAGGCAAGCAGAGGTTTATTTTGGTACTCTGGTCTCTCCTGAAGAGACAATGCTCCTGCTATCAGACCGCATTAAAAATGCATTTATTTCATATTCTCTCATAATTCTCTCCATAAGGAAGGGAATGAATCATGGCACATATTTTGTGAATGATTTATAAAGTGGTACTACAGATTTATGATCTGAATCACAGGTTCTTGTGGAAGTGCAGCACTACTTCTGTTATAGGAAACTTAAAATGGTTAAAAACATTTTTTTCTCCTTAGTATTTGACACTGAGTAACAGCCCTTCTACCTCTCTCAGGTACCTCCACACATCAGCACTATGGACATCAAAACCTTTCTCCCTCCAGCCCTTCAGAGAAAGGACATTTCCAATTCTGGAACATCTGATGAATAAGAATGTCCCAACACTTCTTGAATCTTGAAGATGTAAAACAGCATTTGAGCAGCAAGGACTATGTCAAAAAAAAA
>VYZM01020685.1:996757-1009753 GCA_013398915.1 Dromas ardeola
ACATTTTGAATAGATCTATGTATTTCCAGTGGTAGTTTTGGATGCAGAGTGTGGTATCCCACTTAGGGCAAGTCTAGGAAGGAAGAAAGAGAGATTTAGTGGCAAAAGGACCTGCTGTTCAGTAGAACGTGCTATATCTGTTTGCATTTATTTTTCGAATAATAATAGTGGGGAAAACACGGTAGCTGAGGAATTATGTTTGCATTATAGTTTCTTTTCTCCAACCATAAGACTCACTGAATTGTACCATGGAGGCTTAATTTTTCACTGTGATTTTCTTTTCCACGGTTTGCAAATTGTCTATTTATAATTACTTTCAATTAACTCAGCCTTAGCCAATCAGCAGACCATAAACTGAACTTAAACAGTTATGAGCTGTGCTTTGTGATGAGAATTCATCCTTACATTAAGCGTTAGTTCATTAGGAAATTTGAGCTCAGGGAATTACAGGAGCTAAATACAAGTTTTAAATTCATAGCAACATAGATCTATTCAAAATGTTCAGAGTTCTCGACTGCAATTATCAGTTTAACTGCGAGGCCAGTGATGATAACTGTTCTGAATGGGTTCCATTTGGATCCCTGGTACATTTTTCACAAAGAAGACAGCAAAGAATATGGTGAAAAAGTGCGTGAGAACAGACATGAGTGAAACAGTTACTACAGAGTTGACTGTAACAAAGACATGTGGCTTGGCATTAGCTGCATTCCTTGGTAGGCTTTAGGAAATGTTCTTCTTGCAAATGTATTTCCCCCAGACCTTTAGAACATACTCAAGCATATGCCAAAATAGTAAGCTCAATTGTGAGTTCATATAAAGCTCTGAGGTTTTAGTCTGACTCCCAGGAAATCAAAACTTTTTCATGCCTTGAGTCAAGCCAATGACCAAAATTGTAAGAAGTCGTCAAAGTTTTAAAATACTTATCTCAGAGAACAGGGGAGATAAAGGAACCATCTTACAAGTGTGATAAATGGGATACAAAAGGAATTGCAGCTTCCCTGTGATGAGGAAGATGTTGAAAATTAAATAATATTAGGAAGGAACACTACTTTAAGATACTGGATCATGAGTATCTAACCAGGAAAACGTAAAAGACTTAAAGATATCTAACCGCCTACACTGCTAGGACTGTGGGAATAAAGGGAGATTTATTCATACCATATAGGACTGTCTGGAACCACAGCACAACCAGCGCAGCAGCATTGACCAGAACCAGTCACCTGTTGAAGAGGGTTTTCCAAGTCACCTTCGTATCCATTTAGGATTCACCATTAATGACATTGCCTGTGGGGAACCCAGATCCTTAACATCACATTTACTAATAGCAGCATCATTCTCCATTCTCAACTGCTCAAAATCAAAGCAGAAAATACTCCCACTTGGTACAACAGAGCTACATATATAGTGATAATGAAAAATTAACACGCCCAATGAAAAGCACACCAGGGCACAAAAAACCCCTTCTAACAAATTAAAAATAAATCCCTTTTATCAATAATATACGATTTATCTGCTCTAAAGCCTGAAGAACAGCCCTCTCTGCATTAACAGCACTGACACTGTGGGAAATGTGAAATAACTTTGTTTTTTCCTTTTATGCCCTGTTTCTGCAGAAATCAGCAATAATTCTCTAGTTCTCCCCTCCTGCATGCCATTCCCTTTCTCTGGGCATCTTGCATTCACTATGGAAGAACTGGGAGGCAGTGATTGTCTTCTTGCCTTACCTACAAGCTTTTCTCTACAAAGAGTTACTCATGTAGTACCAATAGCTTAAGATATTCTACATCTGTGAAGCTACTCAAGCAGTTGAGCTAGCAACTTGAATTTCAAAACTTGGATAAACATCTTAATTTGATTCTGGGTAGCTACCATGAGCCAAACTGTAATGGAAGTTCATTAAATATTGTGGCAAAAGCAGGTAATTATTGTATGGATTCTGCCAGCTTTAAAATGCATGCTTGTATATTTGATAGAATGATCAAACATATCCAGGAGAGTAATAGAGGTACATTCTTGTTTATATTATCCAGTGTGAAATACATTTGCAAAAGCAATTTGTCCCTCGAATGATCTATGGTTGGCAGAAATGTAATATGAGTATCTCAAAATGTGGAGAAAATTGTCATTTACTATTTTCTATAGTGTATGAAATTATGCCTCATTTGAAGGCCATAACAATAATTCGAGCTCTTATTACTTAATGTAAGGACAATATAGAACAAAAGACACAAAAGAATGGGACTAAACTGCACTTTCTGAAGAGAAGGAGAATATACTACAATGCTAATATCTTTTTTTTTTGTGGCAATATTAACATACTGCTACTGCACAATGAACATTTCCATATACACTCAGAGCTCCTGATTTTTACTTAGAGATACCAGTGACAACAATGAACTAAATGGCAAGGCAAAGCAATGAATGCAAATTAATACCATGAGCAAATTGTACAGTGATTGAATTACACAAGTAAAAGGTTTAAATCGTACATAAAGTATTTCAAAGTAGCTAACACTTTCCAAAATGTACTCTCACCATAAAGATTTTCAAGTTCTCCAGCAACTGCAGACAGATTAGCTAATCTAGCCTTCCTTCCGTATTTTTCAGTTTGTTTTCCTTTGTAAAACCAAAGGAGACACCCTTTGGTGTCTCCAGTGAGAATGAAATTCAGTTAGAATAATGGTAAAACTTCCGTGACTTTACTAAGCCAGGAGTGACTCTTCAGTTTCTAGGGAATAAGAAGTTACTGAAGCCCACTATTCACCACAGTATGTGGTGTGAAATAGAAACTCAAAAAGCAAAGGAAGAGCCCACAGCAAAAGTAGCAGCAGGTCCTAAACCAGCAACAGCTTTACTAGGATAAGCCCCAGCATTTAGATATGCTGAAGCTCCATTAGCAACATGCCACACCTGATCTTTTCCCTTCAGAAACAGAGTGGTATGCATTACCTAAACACCAGAATTACCTGACCTTATTGCACTGAACAAGTCATTAAAAATGTCAGGGCTTCAGATAATAGTGTTGAAAAACATATAAACTTGCACCTAATTGTTTAAGGCTTAGCCATATGGTTACCACAGAATGTAACGGAAACTTGCTGGCAAAGTGCAATAGAATTTGTGAATGTAAATTCCAGGCAAAGCTTTCAAAATGCAGAAAAGTCTAATATGTTATGGACTGAACATCAGCAAAGTAATTCAGCCCCTCAACCAACTCCTACTCAAAATTAGGAAGATGTGGACGTGAAACGCCTTTGCTGTTTAGGCTGAACTATAATTTGATTTTTTCTAAGATTTTCATCTAATAAAGCTGACTGCCTGGAGGCTTGGAACTACTTTGGTTATCAAGCTAAACAAACACCCAACCCCACCCCCAACAAAAAAAACCCAAAAAACCCCAAAACAAAACAACAACCAAAATCCTCTTCATAATACCTCCTCACCATTTTTAACCACCGTGTTTTCCTAAGACCAACAAATAAGAATATACTTATGGTCACTTCATCATGCGTTTCATTTAACATACAAAGAGCTTCACTGAAGAGGAAAGCACCGTCTGTGTGGGCATAAAATGAAATGCTTTGATGAATTTGTTGCGTACTTCTAAAAAACTTTGCAATTTCAACCTAGTGCCAAAACTTTAGAATTTTGTTTTAAAGGCCAGCAATTACAAATATGTCTTCAAGTTAGCTCATTCCTTAATTAGTTAACAATAAAAAAAATTACCTCTCATTCCTTTATAGAAAATGAATATGTTTACTTCTGATTGTAATGTTTAAACACTCCAATTGGGATACAGCTGCAGAAACAAAAGTGCTACCAAAAGCATATTATCAGATCTCTTGCATCTTCCTGGCAATGCTTTGTGCTTGAAACAATAGCCCTGTTAAAAGCATCGTGACAAGATACTGCAAAAAAATGACTTGTTCTGTAGCACGATCCCTCTTGTTAACACCTGCCCTTTTCCTTTGTTGTAGCTGTGACCTAAAGCAATTGAAAAATGAATGGCAACTCTGTGTTTTCAAAGGAAGAAATCAAGGTTTCAAGTGAGGTTTAGCTAGTTCAATGAGGTATCCTTTAAGACTGTAAGGATACATTGCAAATAAAATGATATAACAACTGACTTAGATACTAATAGGTACTGTGTATAAATGCATTTATATATACATCAATATTTACACATATATATGTGTGTACATAAGTATAAATGTATTTATACAGTATGTCAAATGGAGAAGATGAAGGAAGATGCTCTTAGAAAGGTCAAGCCACTTGCTTGGCTGAGAATGTGCAAAAATCAATCTACAAGTGCAACACTCTGGATTTAGCAGCTTAGTCTGACAAATACTCAGTACATGTGGTTTTAGTAGGCATTTGCAGTCAGTACTTTTCAGATGGGGCTTCCGAGTGCAACAACGCAATCTTGTACTCAGAAGTAGTCTTAAAAGTTATTGAAATATATTAAAACCTACTAATTTACAAACACGTGATCAACTCAGACACTCATTTTGCCCCTAACTTCATATCCTCTATGGATTAACTTCATTTTATGTAAATAAAGGCAAAAAAAAAAATTGGTTCTTTTCTAATAGAGAGAATATGCCACCATGGGGAACCTTTAGGAAGTTTCAGTAGATGAACCTGTTTTTCATTTCCTGGTGCTCATCTGCTATGAATGTGGGAATAAAAGATATTCTTCTATATTCATTCATGAACTGTTCTATGAATGACTCCACAGTATTTGTGGTGACAGCTGGAGGTGCAAAATGCTTGCCAGGAGAATCCTTCCTTTGAATACAATTTACAAAGGGAGCCATATGCAACCCAGTAACAGAGGGCAGGGCAAATCATAATCTTCCTAAGGAAGCAGACATTTCTTCATCTGCACAAAAAAACAAAGAAAGAAAAATATCTTAGGCCGGAGATTTAATTCTTTCTTGCTTTTCAGAGAGATTTTCCAGAAAACTTTTCAAGAAAATCAAAAGCATTTTTATACTAACTGCTTAGTGAATATAATTATTGGTAGAGTCTTTCTCTGTACTTAGCTAATTATTCCATCATCTTTAAGAAAGCTGGGGAACTCAGTGCTGCACATGCTGTGGTGCTCAGGAAAACTCTTGAAATTTTGCATGGCTTCCTCTGCATCGTGTCACAGAGAAAAAAAGACAGACTTACCCCCTTCTGCTAGGAGGCAAGATGTATGCTGCGTATGGCACCGATTAATTTTTACTATAGAGAACCACATAATCGTTCACAGTTATATGCTGAGTCCTAAATGTGAATTCATTCAACTTCTAGGAGGCTGCTGTCTGCATACAGTAATGCATGCACACACTCAGTAATCTCTGAAAAATTTCCCTTTTGTATTTTCTCATATTGGTCATTTTGTTAAAAGAGCAATGACTTCAAAATCTTTATATTTTGTTGGTAAAACTATTTACTGAAGCTTCTTATAGGTAGAAACAGGAAAGATTGTCAACAACAAAGGATTAGGGAAAAAACCCACGGTTTCTGTCTTTCAGTGTATCTTCTGCAATCATCAATACTTACATTTTCATTGTTACTTTTTAATTCTCAATTTATTCAACTGGATTCCCATGTTTTTTTTATAGGGCCCTTTTCCTTAATAACAGAGGTTATAATGACAAAGTAGAGTTTCTCTTCATTTATGAAAAATATAAACAGACACATTTCCTAAGTGGTTAAAACTTTGTCTGAGATCATCCCTGTGACTCTCCTTCACTTTCACATGGCATATCTCAGTGGTTGCTATTCCTGATTAGAACTGGCCACACATCTGTGTGGAACACTAAGAGCGGTCAGTAGTTCCTCATCCATTTTTAGCAATTTATGAAAAACAATGAACCAGACAGCTCATCTTGAAAGATGAAGCTTTCAGGAATGGTGTCAATGTAAATCTTTGCACTGTTTCAAGTCAGAAAAGGAAGATGCATTAAACCAACACATGAAGGATCGTTTGTTCATAAATTCTTAATTTCTGGCTGACTTAAAAAACTCATGCCTGAGAATAACATGGTAGTTGCAAGAGGCCAGTGAGGTCAACAAGGAAGATGATGCAAATGCAGAGTCTGAAGACCAGAATATCCAGGTAGCACATAGACAGAAGGGATCCAAGTACTCTGCAAACAAGAGTCATCTTAACATATTAGGTGCAATATGACAAGCTGCTCAAAGAGGCAAGGTGACTACATTAGAAATGGATAGATTCCTTTTTCAGCATAAGCTTCTGAAAGTTGAAGTTTGGCAAAGTGAGAGCAGACAGATAAGGCCTTGCTATGCCAGAAACCTTCCCAGCACCGAGCAGTTTTCAGCTGCTGTCATCTGCCATTGTTTGATACGGCAGAAATCAGTTGAAAAAGTAATTATTTGTGTCAACAGCTACACTTGGGTGAAAGAAAAAAGAATGTCCATGATAGCTAAGGATTTTAAATAGCTAGCTTCATCAAAATAACGTGAATGTATACATATGGATATATGTATATATATTTTAAGTGATCCAGGGGAAAAACTGGAAGTCACCACCATGGTATAAACCATCCACCTTAACAATCTGTGTTACATACAATGAAGCACTGTCAGATCAGTTAAACTGTTATTGAGGTGACTTAAAGTCTTTCTAATCCATAGCTGCCTATTTACATGAACCTGAACCCAAAAAGCACAATAGGGCACTCTGGAGGGTTTGACTGTAACCCAAGTAAGCCATTTTACAGTTCTTGATACACTGTTACACTTCAGGTGACTGAAGTTAGGTACTGGGATCATTAAGCTGAGTTATACTAATTAAAGCAGCTTCTTTCTTTTAAATTCATGGAATACTGTGTATGTGCTTTTAATGATGGCATTAATAAACCCAGCTTGAGCTCAGTAGGCAAGCTGGTAGTTTATCATGCATCTGAAGCCATCCTATACAATATTAAACAAATTACTCACAAGATCTGGGCCATAACTATAATGCAGTACTTCATAATGAAGGGATTTTTTTTTTTATTTTCATTCAGTCATTAATAGAAGCACAGGATTTCTTAATATTTGTCTTCTATTTTGATAAGCTCACTGTCCTCTGTGAACAGCAATGTCCAAACACACAGTATATCCAACGCATCATTCACACCACGGTCAAATATGCAACAAATATCAGAGAAGGTTGCTTTTTTTCCTGCCACAGTACTTAATTTGTGGACTTTTATTTTCCTAATAAACTCTTTTTTCCTGGCTGAATGTATTGCTTGCATAAGTACGGCATTCCTCAACTTGAGAATCCTTGAAAAAAGACACCAGATCAGTCCAAACTCTTTTTCATCCTGATTTGGCACCACCAAATAAGAAGTCCAATGTTATAAGCGGCCTCAAATTGTCATAGTACCTTCTCATATTTCTCACATGTGCCTTGTCTTTTCTAGCCAACATACCCCCTCTATAGGGCTTGCAAGAAACCGTAGCGCATGTGTACTAGCCCAGTCTGACTTCTGCCATGGGAGAACTCTTCTCCAGCCTGGCATTTCTCTTGTTTCCTGCATATATACCACTGTGGACGTACCTAAGTGAGGCTACAAGACAGATCCCCATAATTGCAAGTCAGAGCCTACACAGGCATTAGCTAACACGAGCCCCACTGGTTATGGCACTGGCTTTACAGCAAAACTGTGCTTAGTCCCTTTCTCTGAACAAGAGAATATTATTTCAAGGAGAGCTCTGTGCAAAACTCAGACTGACCTTGGCCTATCAATTTTGGCAGTAACACGTCTCAAACTGAAATGTGAGCTTATCTCTGAGCATTAAACAGGGAACAAATGATTTTTTTCCTCTTAATTATTTATAGATCATTGTCCTTTTCCCTTTTTAGTGTCAGTGTGGATGTTTGGATTATTAAAGTCAATATAACAGTTCTAGCAACACTGTCTCACAGTGATGCAAGAACCTGGGGGTATCAGTTTATCATGCGCTTGTTTGATCTCTGCATACAATGCACCTCTTCCCCCTACTTATAAAAGGAAAAAAAAAAAAAAAAAAAAGAGGGGGAGACACTTGCTTATAGCAAGAAAAAAAACAACCTCTTTCTTGGACATAAACACAGGGTAATAACCCCAGACCAAAAGAAATGGAAGAAAGTGGTAAAAGCCGTTTGTGTTACCATAGTTTATGAGACAGTAAAAGATTAGAAACCTAAATCACAGAAATATCTTACAACTGTACCATTCTCTACTTCCATTACAGTCATGGAGCTCTATAATAACTTCACGTTGTCCTGTATTTACAGAGACATAATGACTTAGTCTGTGTAGGAGAGTCAAGAAATCATTACAAAGGGGAAAGCATCAGAAATTAATGAAGAACATGCATAAACCTGGCAGACTAAATAGATGCTTAACTACAATTTGGAGAGAGCTTGGGGACTTATTAAGGAAGATCTGGGGAGCAACTCATCTGCAGGGAAGGATTCAAGCATATGGTGACTTTGCATTGAAACAGGCACCAAAATGTCTAATGGTGTTAAGAGCGAGAGGATTATTTTGTCACTTCAACTGACTACGCGTTACCTTCTCAGAAAGAACCAGCATAGGAACATTTTTAGGGATGGTACCAGAGCTGGATACATGAGCACAAGGATGGAAAATTGGCTATGGGAAATCTGAGTATTCAAGCCTGTGGCAACCCCTTAATTCTCTTATGCAGGTAGACTGACGGAGATGATAACTGGAGGAAAACGCATCTGAAAAGTAGTGGTGATAGTAGATGGGTTAGGAAACCTCCATTCTCAGGTATGCTGTTGTGTTTCTTGCCACACTTTGCTTCCTCTCCTACTCCTGATTCCTTACCATAAATAGGGATGAAGCATGTAAAAGGAGGAAGGTCAATTGGGTTAGGCCAATTTTTGACTCAAACTATACTCCTATGCAATAAGCATATATTGCGCAGCCTAACACCTTGTCCACACAGGACTATCACCCCTGACCCTTGCTCAGCCACATAAGCTACCTTTTCAGAAAAGTAACATGCTTCCGCAACTTCTATCAGCCTGGTCTAATCCCATTTTTCCCCTTCAAGGCCTAGCTTGTCTATGATGCCCTCTGCCTTGTATAAGTACAAAGGAGGTAAAAATAGCCCCAAATCATGGCATCTTACACCAGTGTATCAGTAAACCATGGGGTAGAAGACAGACCTTTAGGTGACCCTGTTCTATGCTTATGCTTCCCCACCAGGCATACGCAGGCTAAAGGCTGCATCCGTCACTGAGCATTTCCCCGGGCCTCTCTGTGGCAGGTGGCTGAGGACTGGAGTGGGCTTCAGCTGCCCCTCCGGCACCTCCATGGCACTCCCTGCTCCAGTCGCTCTGAAGAGAGGCAGGAGGCCGGCTTGCAGCTGCAGCATGCTTTGAGAGGAGAGCACTTCAGAAACTTTTTGGAAATATCAATGAGCATTTTGGGAAACACTAACAAGCACTCAATGAAGCTGACAGGAGATCTTCCTACATTCCACAATTGAAAAAAATAAAGTCGATCTAACACGCTTAAGGCTATACAAAATTTCATCTTTGTTACCTAATATTCCCTCCCCACGTACACATTCACAAGAAGGTTATTTCTTAAATGCAAATACCGTATTTGTCCATAAAAACAGAAAAACACAGCAAGAATGGTAGGTTTTTAGAAGAGGCTGTATCATGAAATCTGACTATATCCTCAAAGAAAAAAAAGAAATTAAGTAACAAGAGTTAACGAGCAGGTTTTATTTTTTCTTTCAGCAAAGGTCGGCAATCCCACAGCAGCAAATTAATCCCAATTAGTAATGATATTTTGTCTTGATATATCATGACACTTTTGATTTACTGTGTTTCCAGGATGCAGGCAGCAAATGTTAATGATTCGGTTTGCTGGGAATTTATACTCCTGCTCATTTCCCACTTGCTGATCAGTTGCAGCTCGTCAAGACTTGGCTGCTTCAACTAATGAACTGACGGCCTCGCAGGAATAATGGTGTGTTTTGCAAGCTTCATTTTTTTTCCTGCCATCTGCAAAAATGCAGGTTCCTCTCTGAAAAAATATTCCTGGCAGCCAGGAAGGAGTGATTATGATCATATAAATGTCACTTATAATTTGTATTTCACTTGTTTAATAGTGTTACTGCTAAATGACTGTTTCTATAGAGAACAAAACTAATTATAGTAAATTCAACATTTTTAGGGGAAACTCATGAAGGGAAGCATACCTAGTTTTGTTCATTTTATAAAATATTCTAATGAAATGAAATGATGTATTTTTACATTAAGATTTATCTGCCCAGCTGGTCTAGTTTGAATTAGAGCTACACAGAATGTTTCTCTGGAGGCTCGCGCAGGCAGTAAACATCACTTTTCTTATACACAGTAAATGCAGACCCCATTCAAATCTATTGCAAATGTTATACCAAAGGTGTGGGGAAATCTTCAATGCTTATAGCAATAAGAGTTTTATGACAGATTATTCTGTGAAATGGTTTGTTATCTAATTGCTGCTTACTGAGAAAGTTTGATAAACACCTTGCTGAACCTATTAAAAGAAAGGTCACTGCAATTTTCACACAGACTTCATACCTTGCATATGCTTGCATTTAAGCAATGCTTAAATCAGCAATAACAATGAAGTTTAGGCACCTACATCCCTGAAAATCTAGCTTAAGCAAAATGGAAAACCTCCAACTATGTGATGTTACAAAAAGACCAGATTTTTTACTACTACAGAAGAACTCAGAAGTTCTCAGATTGCACCAGAAAATAAATATCTGCTCTGAGCTCGAGAAGTAGCCTGCATTCTTTCTTTAAGTCTAAATTGTTTATTTGGATAATCTACAGATTTCACCCCAAAGCACAAAAGAAGTAGGAGTCACTTTCGAAACTGTATTCACGGCATTTCTATTTCATGAATTAAGGGAACTACCTTCAAATTTTCAAAACTAATTTCTGCATTTGGAAACTTTGTATGGAAAGTAAATGAAAAGTAGCATCTTTTAAAAGGTCATCTAAAAGGAAGAAGGAAAGAAACATCTGATGAGCTTGCTTTTCCCCTTCACAAATAAAAAAAAAAAAGAAAACTTTTTTCCCGTCTGCAGCCAAAACCAATACAGTGATGCTGCACTGCTATAAACAACTAATTACAAAGTACTAATCTGCACAGTCTGTATCTTGAAGCTGATCAAATAGCCCAAACACCAGTTTGTCTGCATTAGGCAAAGCAACTGTCAGTTAAGGGTGTATAGTGTTCCTTCAGCTCTGCAGTGATATTTGGCTGAAGGCTGTCTGGGTTTAAGGACAGAAAGAGATGGGGAGAGAAGGTGTTCCCATAGAGAAGGTGCTAGCAAAGGAAAGAAATACCAGAAATACAGCACTCCCAAGAAAGGCAACTTTAAACCTCTATAGCATGGCACTGACATCAAGACGCTTGCAAAATTACAAATAATAACTTCAAGTAACGCAAGCCATGAAGCAGCTTGAGCTGCTGGGATCCCCCAAGCAGATGGCTCGACACATTCAAAATGTGCATCCTTCAGAGAATATGCAAAGCTTCAGGAAAAGGGTATCCACAATTACAGTTTTTCTGTGAAATGATTCCTTTGGCTACTTTACTGAAGATTGATGCACCGTGCAGAACAAATCTGATAAAGATGCACTTGATATGCCTTAGGACAATGGTTCCCAACTTTCTCCATGTAATGCCATATCTGGCAGAGCCCTAGATAGCATAAGATGCCCTCCAATCAGCTGTACTCACCTTAACCCATAGTGAAGGTTGAGCTGCTGCAAATCCTGGTCTCATAACCAGACCAAGTTCTGCTGGGAGTTTCCTCCCTTCCCTCCCCCATCAGAATTTCAGGCAACGTCAAACCACATCAACCAGTACAGTTTATGCTAAGGGATCCGCTACAGATTATTCCAAACAATGTGTTCATCCTCAGCACAGGGGCTGGAGAAAGTATTGCTGTATGTGTGTGTAAAGAAGTTTTAAACCATGTATGAGAGAGTGGGAGGTTGCTTTTATAGTCCCTCATGGAATGAGGACAGGGGGTTGTCATTAAAAGAGAAAGAACCCAAAATATTAAGCAATGTGCACCCCATACAATAAAGGAAACATTTCACAGAATCACAGAATGGTAGGGGTTGGAAGGGACCTCTGGAGATCATCTAGTCCAACCGCCCTGCCAGGGCAGGTTCACCTAGAGCAGGTTGCACAGGAACGTGTCCAGGTGGGTTTTGAATGTCTCCAGAGACAGAGACTCCACCACCTCTCTGGGCAGCCTGTTCCAGTGCTCTGCCGCCCTCAAAGTAAAGAAGTTCCTCCTCGTGTTTAGGTGGAACTTCCTATTGAAATTGTTGCTACAAGGCCAGTCCTTCAACCTGTACAAGCAGAAAGCTCAGTAAAAAGATCATATTATGGATGTAGACACGCTATATGGATTATGCTGTATTGCTTATATAGGTAGTGTTAAAATCTCTGCAAAGGGGCTATGGGATGGCAGTAGTTAACACATTTTCAAAACCTCCACCCCCTCCCCGCACCCTTTTTTTTCATGTCCTGAAAACCAGACTGGAGCATACCTGAGATCAATAATAGGACATGGTTCTCTTTCAAGACATACTACAAACCTTACAGAAAGCAGTTGATCGCTTGTTTCTCCTCTATCTTTTTTTCAAAAAAATAGGAAATAAAATTAGAGAAATATTTTTGTGTACTAGCATTCCAGGTTTCGAAGTTAAACAACAAGAAAAAAAGACATTTATGTAACTTCAGAAACTCCACTTTCTAAGTATAACAACATAAAATAAAGAGACTATATAAACCTTGGTACATACTGTATCTAAAGAGATCATTCATGAGAAAATAACCTAAAAAAACCCCAAAAAAACAAACAGGTCTTTGATGAAATGCTTTTTTTTGGATCGGCAATTTAGGGGGGGGGGGAGGGGAACAAACAAACCCAAAATAAAGGTATCCAGAACAC